>JANHJO010010823.1:68282-79865 GCA_032468235.1 Pseudoxyrhopus heterurus
TCGGCTTATACTCGGGTCAATAATTTTACCCAGGTTTCCCGGGTAAAATTAGGACTTCGGTTTATACTCGGGTCGGCTTATACTCGAGTATATACGGTATCTATAGCTTGGAAGAAAATCCTCAAATATTTAAAGGTCTTGACTTGCTCTATTAAATAGTTTTAGTCGCCAGACATCTTAGGCATCTTAGACAGCTTAGGTTATCTTAGGTATCTTAGATGTCTTAGGACACTTAGAGGAAGGCAGCAACATACCCACAACATGGATCATGTGAGCAGTTCAGCAAGATGGGTTAGGCCACAGATTTCCTATCCCTAATAAGCAGTTTTGTGTTGATTTTTTTTCTGAGAAATAAAAATGGGAGACAATTGGATTTTATTTTTCTATTTTTTAAGGATAAAAATGAGGATGGTAAGCAAAACCAAGGACAAGAGGTGAGTTATCATATGCAAGTAATTTCTTTAATGTCATCCGGCACTGATTGCCATATACTTCCCAAGAAAACATATTTTTTTAAAAAAAAATCATGACCTGCATAGATTAGGGAGCAGAGTGGTGTGAATTATTTGAAGTTCTTGCATGGGCTCTTTTAAAAAAATTGAGTAAATCTTTCACTTGTAGAAAACACCGAATAAAGATCGGGGACGGAAGAAGGAGCAGGAGCAACAGAAACGAGACCAAAAGAAAAGGCTGAAAGATCCAAGAAGTACTTACGGTATGAAGAGAAATGGAAGTGCTAAGTGCATCTAGGCAGGCAGGCTGGTTATTTATATATTTAAATTTGATTATTAGAGAAATATATAGTGCCACCTGATAAATTGCTGTAGTAGTTATAAAACTACTTATAATCTGAATAGGACTATCCGTTCAACTGTTATACAATAGTCATTCTTCACCGTGAATGAACTGAGAAGTTCATTCTTACAGCAAAGCAAATTTACAGCAAAGCAAATTCCAGTCAGCAAACCATTCTATTTTCCAGGATGCTACTCCTCTTCTGAGCCACATGTCAATTGAACATAGTTAATTCATTTAGTTGCTTGAGCGATTTTCCCATCCTACCGGGGGTTTCTTTTGTCATCTTGTGCTTCTACTAGCCTCATTTGGACTCTTTCATTTTGACCACAAAAGATCTTTTAAAGAATTGAGTTCATAATTAGCATGTAGAAGCCATATAGTCATGACTTCTAGGATCTGAACCAAGCACTGGCCTGATTGAAATTAGTGGAAGACTTTAAATAATTATTTCTGTCTCCATGTCATATAGAATCAATCCTACCTTTTAGCAGATTTCTTCATTGAAGCAGAATCAAGTCCACAGGAAAAACGATAACAAGGGAAGCTTCTTAGTTGTTCTTCTGAACTAATGGCTCCCTTCTGTTGAAGGACAAAAGTCCATATGTATGTGATATGCAACCTGTCCAAGACCCTGCAAATTAATCTGCAAGTTCAAGTGTGGTAGAAGTAAAAGTATGGTTTCATCCACACTACTGAAGAATCACTAAATAGAGTTGAGAAAATAATAGTACCTTTATCAGTTTTATTGTTATATGGAATTGTCTCCATTTAGTTGTGTTTTAAATGATAGTACAGCTGTATTGTGCAGCTGATTTTTACAGATTCATTGGATATAACCATTCTAAGCTGGTATGAAATTGATAGACATTTTCAATGTCAATATATGTAATAATTGCTGTTATCTAAGAGGTATTAGTGTCTATTTTTTTTCATCCTCTCCAGAGTGAACTTTGAGAGACAGCTTCAAAATCATCACTAAGCAATGCTTGACAACTGCAGCTAATAATAAAGAAAACTGCAATGTTTGGATCAAGATATTAAATGAATAAGGCTAGTCTATTAACTTTTATTGAAGTGTGATTTAGCCAATTAAAAGTATAATACCCTTATGACTGATTCAAAACCTGTTACAGCTCTTTCAAAAGTATGAATAAAACTAAATCTTCTAATACTTTTCTTGTTCTTTTAAAAAGAATGAAATATTTTTTATTTAGGCAGGATGTAGAATTTCTTTTCCTATGTGAAAGAAATACATGGTGAATGTGATACATACAAAGTCCACTATAAACACATTGTCTAAAAAGGATATTCAGCAAGAAAATCCCCTATTGAAAACCCACTATTCTACTTAGAACTTCCCCAATCTTATTGTAAGGTTGATCCTATTGAAGAACTGTTAAACAAACAATTTTGATCAAAGGCTAAGGATAGGGAGAATTCTGAAGCAGTGACAATGAACTCTATGCTATGGACAATGAACATAAAAACTTCCAGAAATCTCTAATACTTCCAATTTTCTGAACATATTATTTTCTGAAGAGATTACATAAGATATAATGCCATATTTATCCATTAGGAAAAAGTGGCTTGTTTTCTATAAAACTAGTGAATTGAGAAAATTCCATATATTTACTCAGTACAATAGAAGCTGTTGAAAACAAAAGAATGAGTATTGAAACACATTAGATTTTCATTGATATAAGACTTGGATATCCTCTTAAGTTTTCTATAAAGTAGAATACATTATATTGGTATTATCAGGTCATAGCCATAACTTAAAATTCACCGGGCAAGCAGTATCGCTCATAATTAGTGTATTACAGTTTATAGAAAAGCCTAAGAAGATATCAAGCTAATATGTTGATGAAATTCTGTAGATTTGAAATGGAAATGTCCAGTCTACCTATTAACCTACCAGACTCTCTGCAAATGGTAGAAGTTCCTGCTGTGTTTCACTTTGAATTTTCAATTCTACAAAACCTCCCATCTTTCCTCTAACACACTTTAGGTTACATGCATGGGGTGCTGCCTATTTTATCCTCACAAAAACCTAATTATTTATGCTGTTAGGCATTAGCCCCAGCTGCTTGGGACTGTCAGAGAAACCTAGAACAAAAGGAAGTAAGATGGTCATTCTTTTTCAACATGGCATCCTCCAGATGTGCTGAAATTATAACTCCACAAATCCCCATCCTCCTAACTAGGCACCAGAATGGAGAATGATGCCCAGATGTAGCCCACTTGATTTTGCCTCATAGTATTCTTGGTAATGTTGGTTTACCAAATGAAGTGCATGCTCCTTGTATTTGCCTAGAATTTTCCACAAATCCTATAGCAGAAATGGTTGTTTTAGGTCTGAGAGGAAAATCATGGAAACTGCTCAGAGGCTTGCTAGTTTAGCAAAACAACCACCAGCCTGTCCCTTCAGAAGATACAACTGGCAAGGAGCAATGCTGATTCATTCCTGACATATCCTACTTGAGTTTCACTATGTATTTCATTCTTCTTCATTTCTTTCTCTCTCTCTCTTGAATGTGATAATGGCATGGTTAGGATGGCTCAAAATACATTGCAATCTTTTAGCATGGAAGAAAAAATATTATTCAGATTTGCCAAGAAATTTAATGCAAGGGTAACCAAGCAAAATTAAAAAGGGTACTTTGTACATTTAGGCACTGAAATATACATTTATTCATATTTTTAAACCAGAAATTAAGAAATTATTTTTAAGAATATGGGACTTCAGAAATACTACAATCATATGATATGCTTTCTTTAGAGCTTGAGAGTGAGTATGTATCAGCATAAAAACCAGGTATTTTTCAGAAGTACTTGATATATATAGATAGCCCTTGCCTGATGACCATTCATTTAATGACCATTCAAGGTCACAATGGTACTAAAAAGGTCTCTTATGGGCCATCCTCACACTTATGACCATTGCAATGTCCCAGAGGGTCACATTATTGACATTAGTGAGCCTCTCAGCCATCTTCCAACAAGCAAAGTCAATAGATAAAGTTGAGTTTGCTTAATGAAAGCATGATTCACTGAACCATGGTAATTCGCTTAACAGAACAGTTTGTGAAATCAGGCACGGCTCAATTAACAACTGTATTGCTTAGCAACGGACGTTCCAGTCGTAAGTCGGATTACTGGTACCTGTACGTATATTTTACCCTTCAATAATTTCAACTTCTTTTGTTACAGTATTTTAAGTTGGAAAAGTGAAGCAATAAGAACAAAAATAAATAATTCAATAGCAACTTAAGAGAAAATGATTTAATAGCATATTTAATTTCCTAGGTCTCTTAGCTACCTTAAATAAAAAATATTTGTAACTGAAATAAGTGAGAAATCTAAACTGAGGAATCCTCCAAAGATAAATATGCTTTTAGAAGTTGACAACAAATATGTAACCAATAAAAATAGTGTGTTCAGAAACAAGCACGCACACACACACACACACACACACACACACACAGAGTATTTGTTCAAAGCAGAAAAAAGCAGAACCCTATTAGTACAGCAAGTGATGTATAAACGATTTCTATAAAAGAAATTCATCTCAAAATCATGAGCGTTCTTACTGCATTCTAAGGAAACATATGTCCTCTTCAGTCATTATAATGCTAAAAACATTTTACATGCAAGGAGAGAAAATTAGGGCAAACTTAGCAGTACTGCCTCTATTTTCTTTGCCTTCAGATCATGCTGGGTGTTTGTCCATGGAAAATGTCCCAGTGATTTAGAGAAATATGAAAAATCAGAATTCTAAATCAAGGGAAAAATCAATATCATTTTATTTCTATCTCCTGCTATTCTTCCCATTCTACATATAAAGACAAGGAGTAAAAGTTGAGGAAATGGATTGGAGGTTACAAGTTCATCGGCCTCTTTACATAATATGTCTTATAGAAGAATGCAGTGTTGGCAGAGATAACATCCACATCTATCTCCACAATTTTTACAGAAAAAGATAAAATATAATTTTAATCTGATTGGAATGAACAAGGCTCCATGACTCCACCAAAATTTGGGTGAGTTTTATGAAAGTCAAGAATACTGTATTGTCCAGAGTTTATATCAAATATGGCTGCTGATACTGGATTGCTATATTTATCCTAAACTTGATGCTAGCTAAGTCGTAACTCTTATTTTCAGGTTATCTTATTTTCATTGTATAATTGCATTATAAATGGCTACTTAAATTTATGGAAAAGGCAGAAAAAAAATTAATACCTTGGATTCAGGTTTCTTTCCACTGCAATTTTTCAAAGGAGAAAAAATATATTTTAATCACACATTAAGATTATCAATGCTGAATAATCAGCTACTGAGAAGTCAAATTGTGTATATGTATATCTGAAATGAACATCAATGGCCCCAAAATGCTAGTATGAAACAAATGGATAGTCAATGGTTTGGGAAGTTAACATCCCAAAATCTAATTATCTTAATTGAGAACCTGGTTTTTTTTGTTTTTTATTTAGGCTGGAAGTAGTTTGGGAAACTTCTACATATTCCACATTTCATTGATCAGCTTCATATACAGTATATTGTGTACTTAAATTGCACAAATTTAAAAATCCATGCATTGTTACCAATCACTGATCTAATTTTCCTTCAGCATTCAACACAAATTAATTTGGTTTTGAATTTAATCCTTTTAAAATGTATGCTTTAATTTATGAACATGTTACAATTTTCAAATATAGTATTTCTTGGTTTTTACCGATGCATGAAACTGAAGTCTCTCATAGTATGTATGAAAAGACTTCATAGAACAGTGAGGATGACAAACTAAAATAATTTGGTCTTTCTTTATAAGTGAATAGAACTATGTTCCTATGAAAAAAAATTCTTCCTGGATCTTTTGTAACTTTATTAAAACTTTCATTAAATTTATTACGTCATATAAATTAGGAAGAGACATACCTTAATGCTTTATTTCAATATGTCTATTTAAGTGGTATTCATTTCAGACAAAATATGAGTACTGTTTGACTCCAATTTCTCAAAAATGAATTCTGCCAATTCTTTGTTTACATATAATCTCTCTTTCTTAACCTGATTTGTACTGACTCTACAAAACATTAGTAATGGGTTTTACTTTCAATCATGCAAATTAAAGCATAGTTAAGGAGATTCTACCACACTTAAGAATTAAATAGTGGTGTGCTATCGATGCTAGTGATTGTAAGAATTTAAGCAATTTGTTGAGATTTCATATTAAATTCCATTTGTTAGATTTTACTAACCTCATATATTACCCTCAATATATTAATGACCACATATATTAATATATTAATTAATTAATAATCTCATATATTAATTAACCTCAATATTAATATATTAGTTTTAACTATTGTTAGCTTTCCCCCCTTATATGTGGAAGTAGGATTTTAATCTGTACTGGTATTCTTAGAAGGGACATCACAAATTTCAGATTATTTACCCTTGAATAGGAAAGCTTTTCCTTAAATCAGTCTCATTAAAATGACCATGTCAAAAAGAAGTCTCAGTTGGTATGAAATTATTCTTCGAAGAAATGTTTGTAGTATATCATTGATCTGAGAACAGCAGCCTGCTTAGCTTCAGAATACTGCAAAGTGCCAGGGACTAATGAAACGACATTGATTTGTCAAAAATGATACAAATAAGCTTTTAGAAAAAGGTCAATCAAATGATAGCTAACATTTTTATCAAATGTATGAGCAGGAGTGAAAAATTTAGTGAATATATATTGTTTGGTGGTTAGGGAAGCGAAGTTGAGTGCTTTCATTTGACTAACTGGGGACTTTGCAATCAATAAAGCCTCTAATAACCTCACCATTAGCCAACCCTACAGAAAAGCTAGTCTTGAGCTCCAGAACGGAAATCAGATTTCATAATGCTTTTTATTGCACACAATGAAAACATATTCATGCTAACTGACCTTATTTGCACCACCATCCCAAAGTTAATTCAGGTCCAGAGTCTCGTAAATAAGCTCTTAGCATGAGAGCTAATAAGAGAACCTTTCCCAGAAGCCCCTAATAAATAAAGCTCCTGTTTCTTTAAGATGAGCTCCTTTTGCTTCTCTAAAGATATAAGGATACAATAAACTTGAGAGAAACCAGATGATAGCTTTTACTTCATTAATAAGTTAAGCTGTTGCCCTAACTGTAAGCCTGACGGTAGTACTAAAACAAAAACAAAAAAGTGCAAATGTTGTTATATTTACCAAAAATTTAAACAAGATATGTGTTTTCTTTTTAACTTCTAGTAGTATTACGGCAAAAGAAACCATATGTGAACAATTTATATGGACAAATAGTTCTGGCAATCCAAATATCGTTTTATACATGATTAGGATTACCAGATATCTGAACAGGCAAAGGAAGACACACTGGTTATCCTTCTTGGCATCCGCAACAAAAATTACAGTAAAAACTGGCAAAAAAAGTTTAACAACCATTTAAAGTTACGCTGGCACTGAAAAAATGACTTATGACCAGTCCTTACACTTATGACCATCACAGCATTTCCCCAAAGCCAAATGATCAAAACTTGGGTGCCTGGCTGGCAGCTGGGCATGTATTTATGAAGGTTGCAGCATCTCCAAATCACATGATCATCATCTGCAACCTTCCCAGGGGGCTTCTGACAAGCAAAAGCAATGGGGGAACCCAAATTCCCTTAATAACCGTGTGATTCATTCAGCAACTGTGGCATAAAAAGACTGTAAAATTGGGCATGATTCACTTAACCATCACATTGCTTAGTGACAGAAATTAAAATCCCAGTTGTGGTTATAAGTTGAAGACTACCTGTAACTGATGAAGGTCTTGTCAGTTTGAGGCAGTCGCATAGAGCTGAGGGAAGGTACTAATTAAGGTCATGGAGCTGACCTTGTTCACTTGCATTTAGCATTTATTAGGGAAATGCGCCATTGAAAAAAGCTGCTCAGGAAGAGGCAGCTTGTTACATACTCAAAAAACCTGGACAATATTTGATTTTAAAGCTATGTCAGTCAGCCAGAGGACATAAGGACAAAAAGGACATGTCCTCTTTTTGTCTGACAGCTGGTAACCCTGGACATTTTTTTTCTTGACTGCCAGCAGGATTTGTTTCATCTATGCCATTCTCTGTTATTGCATTCTTTAACTTTCTTTAAAGCTACTTTTGACAGAGTTCCTTGAATGCTTTTGGCAATTCCATACTATTTACAAACTCTGTGATTGTGCTTCATTAAATTCAGTCTTATGAAATTCTAGAGCATTCTTTCACTTGAAAAGCCACTCCTTTAAAAAAATATGAAGTTATTTTTAAGTAGCCCTGGCTATGACTTCTCTCTGATACTGTTGATACTGTTTTGTGATACCCAGAGCAATTATTCCATTTTAAAATGAAGCCTGGCTTTTTCATCGTGTAGCCCATTGATTTCATGGGCTTCTCTATTTAGTATTCTTTAAACAGGACTGTATTTTGATTCTAATTCACTGAAGATCATTTTCATCTTTTTTTCCCTTTCTGTCTACATGCCCCGTTTCCAGCTTTTTCACAACTTAAGTACTCTTGTAGTTTTAAGTAGTTCAATTTTAATTATGTATTTCTTAAACATTTCATTATTAACCCATGACAGAAAAAGTCACAGATGCAGCATATTCCCTTAAAACTTGTACTTTAGCCTTTGAGCTCAACATGCCTCACCCTGAAAAAAACAGATTTCTTAGAACAAGCAATATTAATTCAGTGCTCTGTTCCTCTCCCACACCAAGCAAATGCTGCCAGCTTGCTTCTCTGGTAACTTCTAGCTTTCAAATGCAACACTACTTTTTCATAATTTACATTTAAGAAGAGGCACTATAAAAAAAATAAACCAGAAAGTGCCACATACAGTAATTTTTAAAGTACTGGCCATTGACCAAAACTAAATAACTATATACAATTCAGTACCAAGAATTTTCTGAAGAAGTCCTAAAAACTGTCCACTTCCATACCACTATCTAACTGACCAGAGCTAATTAGATCTGCTAGTTGCAGATCGATTGGAAATATACAAATATGATACATCAGACTACATAAAAATAATTCATATTGTGTTCTTGAGTGCTGTGCAAAAATATACGTTTCTTGTTATTTAAAATACAGCAGTGGCAAGTTATGCACCTATTTCACACAGTGTCTAGTAAAACATTGTTATATATAAATATCTTCTTCGTAAACCAATATGTCCTAATGAATGTCTATTTCAGTTCCGTTTGGACTGATTGCTTTCTCCAATGATCAAGTTATTTTCCTGCTCTTCAGCTAAAGCTTGCCATTTCTGCCGGTTCTTCCTGCAGCCCTCAAGCAAAGGGTAACAGGCTTCCGATATGTAGGTTAATGCCTGCAAAAACAGAAACATGAATTAAATTAATGGAAAGAGAAATCGAGTCTTAGGAGAGAGCCTCTGTCTCTCAGTGCTCGTAAGGAATAAATTAGGCCTTGAAACTAGTATTGTCTGGCTGTACACTTTGAAATAAACTAAATGTCTTTGAAATATGCTTTTAAGGTTTTGAAGCCTTCATCTCAACAGGTAATTATTGTCATCTGCTTACATCTAAATCCTTTTGAACACAAAATGCAGTTTTTAATTCAGTAATTGCAGATAACCCTGATACAAATGATTACACCTTTTGACAGTTTCATACAGAATACCTCATAAAGCTGTAAGCAGATAGCATCAATGAATCCAACTTGCATGCTGGGAATTTTGTTTTTCTTTTCTCTGTTCATTAAATCCTGGGGAAAAAAATACAAATATTGGAGCAAGATTAGTTCTGGAGCATTCAAATATAACCATGTCCATCACCTTGTCCTTTTCAGCCAGGAGAGGTTGGTCTGCATTCAAATCCCAGTTCAATCTCAGTAACCTATATAGTCATTGATAAGCCAGTTTGGTTGATCCCTAATTTCTTTAATTGCAAAGTAGGAATTTTACTGAGGAGGTACAAACCATTAATGTTACCATAATATTGTTAATGGAGACTCTAAATGAACCAGGTCAAAATCCCATGAAAAAAAAAATCAATGTAAATGGAAATATGCACTTAAATGTGACTTCATCATGCTTTTGGTCTCAACAGATCATTTTTAATATTGCTTAAGGTTAATGCTGACTGATTTATAATAAAAAAACAGACATACGTGTATTTTCAAGTTGTGCGGCATATATTCAGATCATCCCCCCAAAAATCCCTTTTATAGAAAATAAATTTCATATCAACGTTCTATCTCAGAGTATTCTCATTATAATAACTCAATAATTCTGGCGACTTCCTTTAATGTCAGACAAAGTGCACATAGAGCATATTCTTTGGAAAGCATAAATCTTGGAAATGCTAGCTAAGTTCATAACTCTTATTTTCAGGTTCATTCTACATACATGTTATCCTAATTTTACAATTGCAATATGAAATGGCTAGTTACATCCTATAGAAAATACAGTACAAATTCAATATCACAGATACAGTTTTTCTTTTCAGTGCTATTTTTCAAGGCAGATGGACCATACTGTATATTTAATTACAGACTCTCCATGCTAAATAATGAACCACTGAAATGATGTTTATATATATCTGAAATGAACATCATTGACCCCATAAATGCTAGTTTGAAACATGATGGTGATCACTGTTTGGAGGGCATTAACACATACATACAAAAAGTTGAAAGCTTGGGGTTTTGTTGCTGTTAAGTTTTAGACATTTAGACATTTCATGTTTCAGTAATAAGCTGATCGAGTTGCAATAAAGGAAAAAGAGGGGTCCTTGATGCTCTCTGAGCTTGATTATTTTCTTGCAGACATTTAATTACCCAATGATAAAATCATCAATGCTCTTTTCAACCCCTCAGTTCAACCCCTCAGTTTAAACCTGAGCTACAAATATTGTCCTTTATTGGTTAAGGATAAAGAATTCTAACTATATTTGATAGAAATATTTGATTCTGCATGAAATAATAAAAATGCTGTATAAAATAAATTTCTAGAACAAAACAGCCTTAAAATGTTGTGCTTCTACTTACTGTGGGTTCAATGTTAAGTTCTTTTCTTTCTTTATCTCCTTGGTCAAAGAATTCTGCAGCTACAAGTTCAGCAATCTACATGAAGGAAAATATACGCCTGCTATCTTCTTCAGTAAATGTAAGCAATAGATAATGATCTTTGTATTTAGTATAGCATAGTAGTTGAGATATTGGTGTGAGAACTAAGTTCATGTCTCCATATAATTATGGAGCTCTCTGACTTTTACCAGCCACTTTCTCTGAACTCCAATGGCACCCTAGGGTTTTTTGGTTTAAAATTAAGGGGCAAACTTTCTAAGTCACCTTAAACTCTAAAACAAAAGGGCAGATTATAAATAAAGGAAGAGAGAGAGGGAGAGAAAGAAAGAGAGAGAGAGAAATTATGCAATATTTTTAATGCTGCCTTTCTAAGAGTTTTTACTCTGATTTTAATGTGTCACAATTCATTGCAAGGTTAGTTGGTACAATAATCTGCTAGGCAGCAATTAATATCTGTGCCAAATGCACAGAGGGTTCAGATGGGAGGAATAGCAGGAACAGTATGTTCAGGGAAATAAGGAATCTGAACTTTTGGTAGATACTTACCCGCTGCTGAACTGGCCATGGTTTTGTTATTGCTGATAAGTCACATGCAGTCATCAGCATTGCCCTGTAAAAATACAAAGCAATCCTTTTACAGTATATAGTTTGAAAAGCATTCCACTTCTGCAGCAAAAATAAGGATATCTGTGA
>JANHJO010010823.1:126190-137026 GCA_032468235.1 Pseudoxyrhopus heterurus
CCCAGGTTTCCTGGGTAAAATTAGGACCTCGGCTTATACTCGGGTCGGCTTATACTCGAGTATATACGGTATCTATGGAGATTCTCAGTCATCCAGGTCATGGCTGTCTCAAAGGTGCTTTTCCAAAAGGCAACTGGACTTTGTTTTTCTTTGAAGACATTTCACTTTTCATCCAAGAAACTTCTCCAGTTTTGACAGTCAGAAGTAAAGAAGCTTCTTGGATGAGAAGTGAAACATCTTCAAACAAAAAAAAAAGTCCAGTTGCCTTTTGGAAAAGCACCTTTGGGACAAAAAACAAATATATTTCTCATTTTTAACAGATCTACATAATCTAAGTGAATAAATAAAACCAGTCTAGCAGACATCATGAAAGTTGCCCACAGATGCACCTTTCCTATTTTGCTCTAGGAATTGAACACAATTTACTTCCATCCTGAATTGTTTGGTCAACTTCCTTGCAATTTCAGAGAGTAATTGCTGCAATGCAACAGGCATGCACAAAGCAACAAATTTCACTTTGATAAAACTATTTGTTTAAACCAAACAATTTGGGTAACATTACATTGCATTGGGTCAGGTTTTCGAGAACGCTGTTCTCAGCCTTCCAGAAAGACTGGCTAATGGACTAGCCACAGTCCTCACCAAAACTGCCCAGCCTGGTGAAATTTCAAAGTGCCTCAAGAAAGCTCCAGGTAATTATATTGTTATTTTAGAGTATTTTTCTCTAATACTTCCCAGGAAGTCTCACTCTTGCATTCCGATCACTATGAGACCAAAGGAGAAAAAGGCTGTTTGTTAGCCAGAACCATCAAATCATTTTATTCTAGGCCAGTTTCAGCAAGTAAAATTTAATAAATAATAATTGTGCTGCTGTTTTAACAATTTTGAAACAGTATTTAGTTTACAGCTTTTATTAAAAATGATGGCATCATGATTTACAGAAACCATTGTATTAACAAATGGACCAAAGCCTGCCCTGATGTCACCTTTATGCCTTCAATCCAACAGGTGAGAAGCAGTGAACAGCTCTCCATTTGCCTATAAAGCTGGTCAAGTAGGTGACAAGGCCGTCTCTGTACTTACAACACAAACCTAGCTTTTTCAAGGGCTGATTCCATGTGAGCTGGAAACCTGGTGAAGGAAGATTCTAGTTCATACGGAAGCATTTGTGTGTGTGTGATACCCTCCCACTCCACTGAAGATAATGACCCTATATGTTTATGTCACCAGTTTTACTAAGGAATATTCTAATGAATGTTGGAGATTCTATAATAGTCTTTTTTAATTGTATCACATTGATAGTCTACTGATTTCTCAATAACTTATATAAAACTACATTGGAATGCCAAATTTGTTGAACTAAAGGCAAGATGAATTAAACAAACTTGGATATTTACAGAAGGAAAATACAGACCCACTGACATTGCCAAAAATGGCTAATGCTATTTGGAAAATGACAACACTGAAAGGAGAAACTGGCTGTATACCAATTCTTCATACTTTATGAAGCAGATCAAAAGTTACTCTGCGGAATATATGTAAATAAACTTTTTTAACAAGGCAAACGAAAGAACAATCAGTTTAAAGAATCAAAAGCTAGAAATGTTGCAATGGAATAAAAGGAAGATGCTCAAATTTACCTCTTCTCTATGGTTCTTTATTGGCATACAAAGAATGCTTTGTGTTTTATAGCCTGTGATTTGGTCCACTTCAGCATTGAATCGGGGATCCTGCCAAAGAAAGAAAATATGTAAATGTACACACACTTTTTCAAAAACTGTTCCCATTTACTTATTTCATAAAACCGTGGGATATCTAACTAACAGTTCTTCCTGAAAATTATATTTCCATTCTGAGACAGTCTGTAAGAATATTCAACATATTTAGGAATTCCTGTCTTCTTTAAAAAAAATATTTTTTTCTAAAGGTCTGTAGTAGAGTCTACTTTGGCGGATCTTTGGTGCTGTCTGAGCTTGGTTGTTTTCTTGTATTCAATTCATTACCCAAACTAGGTAACATCATCAGTGTTAGTAAGCGAGAAAACAACCAAACTCAGAGGCCACTAAAGACCTCTCATTTCAACCCTGAGCAACCCTGCTTATTGTCTGAAGGTCCCAAAGGAAAGAAGTTTTCTGCTTATCAAGAATCTCTCCTTTGTATTCTTGAGAAAAAGAAACTAAACTGCAGATAATGTTTCAAATGGTAGGTTTCCAAATTGAGATCCAGGGATCATCATTCCATCAGTGGCTCACACAATCTATTCAACTGATCAATAAAAAAGCTGCAGAGTAAGCAAGAATAACTGCAGTTGACTTGCATAATACACTGCTCATTCACTTTATTAATCTACCATTCTCACTTACAGCTTATTTTTTTGACAGTGTGGTCTTAAATTCCCTATTTTTTTTAGTTGGTCAGTATTAAAGAGAAAAATAAAATAAAATATGACCTGTAGATGTACTAACGGTCTTTAATTTTAAATTAAAGTAAAAAATACTAAATATAACAAAGATATACTGACAGCCACAGAAATGTTCAAACAATCCACTGAGAAAAAATAGTTTTAAAAACTTGCCTTAATTTGATTCTAGAGCTCATAATGTGACACTTGGGGAGAATCTGAACAGTTCAAGCACACTGGTACGAATGTTTTTTTTGGCCCTTCAAAATCTGGAAAATTGATAGCTTCTTTTATTAATTTCTAACCTTTATTTTTTATTAACAAAACAATTACAAGATTTATCACACTTTGCACCATAGATCATTTTGTAGATCTAAACTCAGCATTTATTCCGATTAATAGCTAATGTACAAAGGCTCCTAATTTATAGACTAATGGACATTTAAACTTTTTCTATGGAATAAGAACATATGTACTCTGTTTAGTCCCTTTCTTTCTCAATGCTTCCTAAACCAAAAGTCTTGAATGGGTATTTGGCTTAAAATATTTTATAACTTCTTTTGGAAGGCTTAATTTCATATTACAAAGAATTCTTCTGTCAATGTTTTATATTCTTCAAAGCTACCAAATAAAAGTATTCAGGTTTATCAAAGCAAATGTTCTGAACCAAATTTCCCAGGAAATTACTCTCTACAGTTATTTTATGTGGATTGTTTAATTTTACAAATAAATAAAAGCTGTTAAAAAGTTGTAAAGAGGAACGCTTGTGATGTGTTGGTCATGGGCTAACTATCTCAGTCATGTAGTACTATTCTATATTTTATTTGGAGAAAAACATAAAATTAACATCTGTAGAGATTATGGTTTAATAGCAGATGTCATATTTGCATCTATATATTGTACGTCTCCCAATCCTTTTTCGTGTAAGGCCTAATGTGAAATATAAACCATGTAGAGAAGGAACAGATCATCTTAAGTAGAAGAAGAATTGCACTTCTTGCTATGCTGGAGACCCATTACTTCTAAAAGGACATAGTATTTAACTAGAACGGCCAGGATTTAGTGATATGCAATTCTGTGAGATCATTAGAAGAAGAAGAGCCAGCACATAGCATGTGAGATAAATTTTGCTCAGCATAAACAGGGCTAAAGTGAATTTAGGTTTACAAGGTTTAAGGACAGAGATTTGGGTCTCTAGTAAATCAGTTCCCTTACAGTGTCTACTGTCAAAAACATTAAGTTCATGCTGGGGAGTATCAGAGAACAACTGGGGAGCATCATGAATCAACAGGGTGACTAGAATTATATTGGACAGACATACATAAATATAGTTTTTATATAAATACAGTTTATAAATAAGTACAGGTCAGGTCACTGTCATTACATTTCATATTATAGAACTGGAAGACATAAAAAAGACATAACCAGAAGGCTGTAACAACTTATCAGTAAGAAAAAGGGTTGTGGAAGTTGTAGCTGCATGGATTAGAAAAAGATTGAAGAGATAAAGTACAGAAGTATTCAAAATAATCTGTAGTATCAAGAAAGTAGATCAAGAGTTTCCAACAAACCTCAATTGAAGGAGACTGAGGATGATGAAAAGTATAAGAAAGGGCACCCAAAATGACTGGATGTAATTCATACGGATCTTAGCTAAAAGTAAAGTTAAAAGGGACAACAGGAAACATTATAGAGTGGGTACATACAATAGTAAAGGCTTTGAAAAATGCAGATCAAGAGATGTTTTTCTTCACCTCACACCATGTTAGAACTTGGAATTTCTCACTGAAACTAAATGTAGGGAGATTCAGAAGAATGCAAATCGGTTAAACCACCCCTTTAGAGATTGGATGATTGCTTTATCAATGTCTATTAGTTTTAATTCCTGTATTTTCTGGATGTACCATCTGCTGGGGAACAATATGACTTGAATAAACAAACAAACAAACAAACAATGAACGAGAACTACTTCCACTGCTTATGGTTCCTTGATGTATTTACTTGCCCAATACTATTCTTATGTTCTTAAGGCTATACACCAAAAGAAAGAGAAGCACTGTTATTTGATTACGTTTACTTAGAGGCCAACTGCATTTAGTTCTCCTGCACTGTTAGCTAGCTAACAGCCATTCTTAGAGCTTTTGATTTAAGAAAAATAATATAAATAATTGGTGCCTAAGCCTGTGGGATTTCCCCCCTTTCTTTTTCTTCATTTTGTTCCATTATTCTTGGGTGCCCTTTGTTTTAGATTAGAAACCTGAGGGCTAAGTCTTCGGTCATTTCTTCACCTTGATTTACAGCACCTTCTAGTGTCACCCAGCCATTGTGACACTGATACAGTAATAATGAAGACAGTTTATATATCACTTCAACAGTGGCTGGTTGACGATAGCAGATGTTGTAAAACATTTGAGAAGAAATGATTTATGTTATAACTGACATTTGTGATCCACTTTAGGAATAATTTACAATAAAGAGTATTTTAAAATATTTAAATAAGTGATATGATAACATTATTACAAACTTACACAACTTAAAAGGGAGTTATTAGATGCATGAAATATAAGCTTTCAGTGGCTTCTAAGATACTTCTGATATTGGTGAAAATGAACCGGTGATTACCAATTGCTGGGGGAATGCAACTAAAGAAGTGGTTTCATTCCCCTCTCCTATTTGTGGCTTTCCATTGACAACTATAAAAACATGATGCTGGACTAAGCAGCTTCTGGTCAATTCAGTATAGCTTTCCTTATATGTGTTGTGTGTTTTTCTTGCTCTAATCTATTTAAAAAGCAGCCTCTCTAAATAAAAATGTTCACAAACATACACCACATGCAAGCATCCTTTATTTACCTCATAGGCATTCTTGATATTCAAAGGCTGGCCAAAGGCTGCCACATGGCCTACAATTCCCTTGTTCCATTCCAAGCGGATGCAGTTGTTTGAAGCTTCTTCCAAGGTGGAACCTTCTGCAACATCAAAAAGTCGACTGATAAGAAACTTCTCATTGGAACTGTCTTCACAGACCAGAAATAGGGAATACCGATCGGCAGCTATGAGTTCATTGATGTGCAAGAAAATTTTATGACAAAGGGCTGTGACATCCAGGTGACTAGAAATATCTTTCACCAGTTCTAAGAGTCTTGAGCATTGATCCCCTGCATTGGTTCCAAGTGTCCGAGATTGGAGAGGCATCTGTTCCTTCTTTTCAGTATTTGACAAGAAGCTCACTGTTCCAACAGAATCTTTGATAACAATGGGCCTAAGAGGTCTGTCAAATTCAGAAGCAGATATCTTCCTAGTCGGTGGTGTCGAATTAGTGCTTTCAGTCCGTGTGGAACAAGAACAAGCTTCACTGTGATGTTTGGTCCCTTCTTTGCACACTGGAATAGTATGAACTCTCTCAGAAAACCATGCATTGACCATCTCTCTGCATAAGAGAAGAATACAGTAAATAAGAAGACAATCCGTAGACGTAGTGTCGATACATTGAGAAAAGAAGCACATCTGTACAGCCATATCCTTTTCTTCAGGATGTTCTCTATTTAAAAATAATTCAGAGACTGTCTTTAATATTTAACATAAGCTAGCAATATCTCTGAAGCCCTTGGTAATAAAAATGGCCTGGGTAAAAAAAAAAGCAGTCATCAAAACATTGAAAGATTTTAGCATCCCATGAAATGTTGTAGATGACCATTGAAATTTCATGTTTTTAAAAATTATTTTAGCTGATACGAGGAACTGGTGGACACCAATTTATTAATTTATTTAGAACTGTATGATTCATAAAGAGGATGCCGTTCACATCAAATTGAATGATTAAGTTTTTCATATTTAATCCCAGATGCTATATATATATATATATATCCTTCTTATTCCTAATAAATGAGAAATATAATAGATTTCAGACATAAAATAATAGCCAACATATAAAGCAGACCTATCTTTAACTACCCCTACTAAACTAAAGATATGATGCAAAACCTTCCAAATGTTTTATTTTTGTTTTAGTTATTTATTTGTATCTTGCCTTTATTATTTTTACAAAAAGCTCAAGTTAATGAACATATCCAACCTTCTTCTTTTCTCCTATTTTTCCCACAACCACCTTGTGAGGAGGATTGGGCCGAGAGAGAGAATTCACCCAGCTGGCTTTCGTGGTTAAGGAGGGACTGCAATTCATGGTCTCCTGCCTTCTAGCCTGGTGCCTTAACCACTAAATCAAACTATATTAATATGTTATATTATAAAAGTGGAATGTATTGCCAATGTCAATTATTCACATTCTAGTTATTTACATACTTATTTATTTAGCATACATCTATTTATTCAAGTTGCATGGGAAAATATTCAGATCGAACTTTTGGAGCACTGGATTTTAGTATTCCGTGCTTCTTTCAGTCATATTTTCAGAATGGGTTGCAATGAAAGTATGAACTAAATACTACACTTGTATGAACTAAATATGTCCAAGCTGAGCAGCTTCAATGAAAGCTGTGTGTAATCCCAAAGCAAACCAGTCTGGAAGCACTTCAGACAGCATTGGGCAAGAAGGCAGAAAACAGCCTTCTTCATGCAGCAAAGGTCCAAATTTGTTAAGATGAAATGGGCAGCTTCTTTACTATGGCAGAGTGAATCAGTTCACCACCATGGTTTGAATCACTTTGTCAAAGTGAACCTTTGTCCTTTTTGCACAGATCTACAAGATTTCACTTGGACAAGAGTGAAAACAAGGAGGAGAGGTGAAATGGTGTTATTCTGGTTGACAGAAGTTTGGCTGAACAGTTTTTCTGTACATGTCTACATTTTGCTAAAAATCTGTTTATAAGAATGAATTCAGAAGAGTCACAGCACTGAATTATACAAGGAAAAACCCTTAGTAATGGCTCTATAGAGAATCATGATAGAACTTTGAGGGTGAATTCAGATGGGAAAGATGATAATTTACATACAGATGTATATCTTTCTGCTGTAATATGTATACCAACCATGCCATTATTAAAGCTATTTCAGGAATATGTCACATTTTCAGAATAAAGTACAAGTGATTGCTGTTATGGGATTCAATTTGCTTCTTCTCAAGGAATTCAGTAATGTTACAAGGTCTGATTGTTCAGAGCTTTATTTTTTTACAGATGGTGTAAAATGATTGCCAACTTTGCAGATTGTAGTTAGATATAAGCTTCCATGGAAACTAAATGATTGGTTTGTTGGGGGCAGAGAGTAGTATTAACTGATATTCAGGCTTTTTGGAGCTGAGTTCTAGTTCATTTGTGCCAAATTTTAGGGGTGAATATGATGCTCATCAAATATGTTTTTTTTTTCCTTCCTATAAGACAAAAAACATCCTCTGCTTTCCTCTTTCTTTAATAAAATGCTATAACCAAACCAGATTCTTGCCTTCTGTAAATATGAAGGTACTCAACCGATATGACCATGCAGAGAGAAAGCTAGAAGAGAATTCAAATATTAGGGAAGTAATCTATATAGGCCAGTAATTATGGTATCAAAAACACTAGTCACCTATTACAACAAAAAGAATGTGTTGTGTTTATGCATATGTACCAGTATATATATTCCCCCTGAAATTAGGAAAATAAAATCAGATAGGGCTGGAGAGACGCTTAATACTCTTCCCAATTTGTAATGGGTCAAACTAAACTAGATTAATATGGATTTTTGCCTCTTTTATCCTCACATAACAAAACTACAGTATTTTAAAATTGAGCCAAGTATTTATCCATTTGATACTTTCAACTCTCTCTGCTTGGTATTATCCAGTTATGGTTAATTTATAGCCAGAAAAATCAGTTTGACTTAAACATAACCTATATGTAATACTGTACAAATTTTACAAACACAAAAGAAGAAAGAAAACCTGTCTTTTCACTAGGAAATCCAATACATGCCTAACCATAATATATCTTGCCAAGTTCAGTGGAGTTTATTCCATTAAATCAATATGGAGAATTGTAGCTTTAACCAGATGTTTTCCAGTGGGGAAAGCTGACATATTTCCCTCCCTAGAGTTTTGACATTTATATAAATGTCATCAGTCAACTCTAACTTTTAAATAAACTGATTTTAGGAATAAAAACAAAAGATTTTTTTTCTCAATGTGCTATTCCTTTCTCATGATAGCTCAATCCACCTTTCTAGCAACAAGGCTTATATTTATGCAGTACTTATTAACAGTTAGTAATAAGGGACACCAAAATCGAACTGAACTTTGGGAGATCTGCTCAATGCATAGCAAATGTAACATTGAATGTTTCTTCTAACATAACTATTCTTAATCTGACAATACCAAAACATTAAAAGTTAAAAACTAATGGCATACTATAGCAGTGGTCACATTGCTCAATTCACTATCAAGTTGTGGCAACCCAGGAGCCAGAACCTACCCCCACCCAGGGACCTCCAGGAGCCAGCAGCCCAAACGGAACTCAACTGCAACCGTCTCTGACCACGGAAGCCGAGACGCCGGGATGCCCGCCTCAGCAACTGAAACAGAAAGGGATGAGTATTGGTGGAAGAGAATCCCTAAAGCGATTGAGGTCACACACCCCTCCCCTAGCTTCCATCGCCTGGAGCAATGCATAAGCGAGCTACAAAGACTGGAGTTGATGAAGGAGTGGGAAAAGGTCAGAACCCCATTTCCTCTAGTGGAAGCCCCAGGTGAATCCTTAGAGCAACTGAGGGAGGAATTCGACCAAGCCACCCTTTGCAATGAGGGGCCGTCATGCCGCCCAAAAGAAAGGGGAAAAGAGGTGGATGATGCAATTGACCCCATGAAGTAAGGACAAGCCCCATCCAACCCGCCAAGCTCCAATTAGCCAGCCCTAAGTTTAAACTGAGCCTAACTTCGGAGCAACCCCGGGATGCCCACGTGCTCCCAACTGCCCAACAATGGAAAGGCAGATTAGAACGCAGTCCCCCATCCCCACTCACCAGAAGGAGGCTGAGCCCATGGCTGTCCCCAGTGGCCCCCCACACCACAGGCAAACTGCCCAGACTGGGCGAACCCCCCCCCTCCACAAGCCTCCATCTTTGTATTCACCACTTCAAAAAGCCCTTTTAGTCCTTCTGGTTTAAAAGTACGTTTTACTGCATTCTCTTACTGTTGGCTTAAATTTAGTTTTATTTTGTGTGGTTTTTGAAATCTGCTTTAGACTTGATGCTATCTTCTTATTTTATTATTTATTTTGCATGGTTTATAGCCCACTCTATGAAAAAGCCTCCAAGCAAGTTATAGTATGTTACAATTATAAACTCAACAGAAAAAAAAACCCAAAATGATAATAATGATGTCCATTCCCCTAAGATGGACATCAGTAGGTTGAAAGTTCAATGAAATAAAACTCTCTTGAAAAATCTTGTACAAATGACAAAGGAAAGAGCTTTACATTCCATAAGATGGAGCTAAAGAGTTAAGCCTTATTGTTTTAATCGTGTCCTATTCACTTCATAGCAGAGAGAGACTGTTGGACCTTCCTAAGATGTTCTCACCAGATAGGCAAACTCAATTCTGATAAGGCAATACTTGGTGTTACCAGATACTCATTTGTTTAGTTTCCATAGATTGTTACCAATTGTTAATAAACAGCACAGTGACTTAATGAGAGAATTAATCCTGCCATGATTGAATTGATCCGTTTCGCTGCCACCTTCTAGACCAGCTGGACCAATTTGGAAATCATTGTTAAAGGTGGATGCCCTACTAATACATAAAGCAATTTACAGTAAGCCAATCAAGTGGTGATCAAAGCATGAGTTACTCACACCAAGCATCCTGGTTTAAGGAGGATTATCACTGGCCGCACCTTCCACCTGCTTTTTAAGTATTAGCCGTAAGTCCAAGAGGATCTCCCAAACAATGCACCACCTTCTTCAGGAGAACATGGCCTGGTACAGGAGTATTGGAATAATATTCCTGCGTATTTATTGATGTACAACAATTCAGTCCAGGAGAGATTTAATCTGAGATTATTTTACCCTGTCCATTAAGTATAACAAAATAAAATAACTACACATATCACAAGATTAGCTTTATTAGTATCACAACCAGATATATTTTTATAAATACTTAGCATACCAATATTACAGGTTAAGAAATCACATAGATAATCTCTTCATCAAAAAAGAATTTGATTATTTTGTTTCAGTTTTCTTCCTATCGTCTGCAGATGAAACAGGAAGAAGTCAAAAGCATGACATGGGAAAAGGCATCAGCTGCATTGCACTGTAATTTGTGTTTGACAATATACACATGAGCATTGAAACAAAGAAGCAACTGAAGTTTTTATTTAATTTAAGACAACATTAAAAATTGACAGTTGCCCCAATGGACAGTATATTACTGCTCTTTAGAAGGCCAGATCCTGAAGATGAAACTGAAATACTTTGGCCACCTCATGAGAAGGAAGGACTCCCTG
>JANHJO010010823.1:172908-185289 GCA_032468235.1 Pseudoxyrhopus heterurus
TTTTACATGCTTTCGAACTGCTAGGTTGGCAGAAGCTGGGACAAGTAATGGGAGCTCACTCCGTTACGCGGCACCAGAGATTCGAACCGCCGAACTGTGGACCTTTCTGGTCGACAAGCTCAGTATCTTAGCCACTGAGCCACTGCTTCCCTGGTTTAGTTTTAGTGCATCATAAATTTTGTGGTTTTAAAATTTGTACCGATGTCGCCATATAGATATATTTTCGATAGTGCTACACTGTATAAATTTTGTCTTAGAGGAAAAGTTGAAACAGCACTGAATAATAATTACATATTTAACAAATATAACTATCCAAAAAGAAATGTAATGCTTAGTACAATTATAGCCTGCAGCTTAGAAATATTGAACATAAGAAGGCTAGATAATACTTAAGTATGTATATGTTCCATCATGTAGTACATTAGTAATTGTTTCAGTCATTCAGATGGAACAGCACATTGAAATCTGGCAATTGCATACCATTTTACATCCCAAAAGATTATTTAGGCAGTAAACCTTTCAGAGAAATGTAAGGAATATGTGTTTACTTACACAATTGGACAGATCAATTATTTCAGTCATTGTCCAAAGCATACAAAATATATTTTGTTTGTAATGAATGTCAGAATATAAATATACAAGAATAATACTCAGTTTGATTGTGACACCAGTCAAGGTTTCTTGTTTCTCAGTGTACATTATATTTTGTCAAAGCTGACAGAGTTGGACATGTACTCAATATAACCTTAGTCATAGCTATGATTTCAAAATAGGCCTATGACAGTTCCTCTAATATGTATGATTTATATTTGTGTCTGTACAACTATACAAAGTATTAACTAGATACAGATAATCCTCAATTTACAACTTCAACTGAGCCCAAAATTTCTGTTGCTAAGTGAGACATTTGTTAAATGAATTTTGCCCCATTTTATGACCTTCCTTGCCACAGTTGTTAAGTGAAACACTGCAGTTGTTTAGTTAATAATATGATTGTTAAGTGAATGTGGCTTTCCAATTGACTTTGCTTGTCAGAAGGTCACAAAAGAGAATAATATGATTCCCTGGACACTGCAGCTGTCATAAATACGAATCATTTGTCAAGCATCCAAATTTTGATCACATGTGATCATCGGGATCCTGCAAGGGTCATGAGTGTGAAAAATGGTCATAAGTCATTTTTTAAACAAACTGTTGTAAGTTTGTACATTTACTACCTTAGCATCATAAATATCTATATTAGTCCTGCAACTGTATAATGCTATAGTACTATTTTTGCCATTTGCTTTCTCTCTCTCTCTCCTCTGTCTCTCTCAAACACATGCACATTTTAAGTTGGAAAATATCAACAGTAGTAAACTCAACAAAAGAATCCTAGGAAGATATATTCATTTCCTTCACATTTTTCCACCTATGCCCATTACTCTTCCCATTTTTTCCCCTGCCAATTGTATTCAATCCTTTCTTTCTGTGAGGTTTTTTTAAAAAAAAATTATTGCAGATGACCTAACTTCAAAATGCAAACTATTTAGGAACATTGGAAGGAAACAATTCGGTGTAAGATTTAGGAAAATGAAAATGAAAATTATGCTTTTCACTTTTCCTCCAGGTTCATTATCAATGAGGAATGTGTGTACATGTGGATGTGTTAAATTTTTCTTAAGCTCCAATAAAAAATTAACAATCATTATACAGATTACAGCAAGCCTAATCTCATTAGTTGTCAGTTATTATTAAGCTTTCTGGGAATGCTCCTTGAATTATAAAAGACTGACAAAGATGATTAAATGTTAAATGTGTTGACAACAACAGAACAGCTGAATAATTGTTTAATTTTTATTCCTAGACAAAGGGACAATTTTAGAATGACTTGTCTATGGAATTGAAAGTGACATTTTTTTGCAAGCCTATGTACAATTAAGTCCCACTCTATGAATTTATGTAGTGAAATATCACGTCACCGTAATAGGCTTACAAATTCACACTGTAGTAATTAAGGAAATCATGGCAAATTATTAAATAAGACATCATGTGACCATGAGCTATGATTTTACTGTTGGCTTCTCCATTGATTCTGCTTTTTGGAAGTTCTTGAGAAGGTTGCAAATAGTGATAACACGACTATAGAATGCTGCGATGCTTGTAAATGTGAGAATTGGTCATAAAGTTACTTTTTCAGTGCCGCTGCAACTTTGAATGGTCATTAAATAGGGCAGTCATTAAGGGATGTGTACCTGTTATCATTTAGGATTGCTACACTTTTGCAACTAAATAAACCTTAGGATGATTTGCGCTACTAGATTGCTCCAGTTTAACTCTTAGTCACTATTTCTTGAAGGCAGAAACACAGTGTTTTTTCTGCCTTCAAGAAATGAAGATCACTAGGAAAACACTCTCTTTTACTTTTGCACATCCAAAGTAGTGTTTTGTAACTTCTACCAGCACAAATAACACTATCTGATTTGACTACTGCCCTTAGTAGTAGACAAATGTTTCTATTTTACTTGGCTACTGTGTAAAGTAAATTACATATGATCTCTAGTCCATGGTCATTTTGTCCTGAGCTGCTGGGCTGTTGCTATCTTTTCAAAGGACCTTGAATAGTGAATATATGTTTATTTTTTTCCCCATTATTTCACAAGTGGATTTATGAAAACTTTTGCTATTTACTGGTAGAATAGTGAAAGGTACTTTTCTCTTTATTATAAATTTATGAAAGAAAAAAATGAACAGCTAATGGCTTTCTTTTTTTTTTAAAGCTGGTGGAATTGACAAGAATGTTGCCACTTTCCCATTCTAGCCCAAGGGACATTTAAAACATGATAAAATTGTGGTACAACTCTCCACTCAGAAGCCAAAGAAGGCCTGGAACTTATGAGCAAGAAAATCAAAGGAAGTGGGAATTTTGGTCTCTTTCTGAACATCAAAAAGGCCAAGTTCATGATCACTGAAAGGATTGGAAACATCAAAATAGACGGTGAAAAGATAGAATGCCTAGAAAAAAAATCATTTTTCTAAGATCTCAGATCTTTCAAAGCCATGAATGCAGTCTAGAAATAAAACATCAGATTGCACAGGGTCGCACAATGATGAACATGAGCCGGATATGGAAAAGCAAGGACATCAGCCTGGCAACCAAATGTAGGTTAGTTTGCTGTATTGTGTACTTATGGTTGTGCAAATTGGACCTTAAATAAGCAAGACAGAAAGAAAATCAACTTATTTGAGCTGTAGTGACCAACATGCAAATACTGGAGCAAATAACCCAGACATGTCACTAGAAAGAAAAATCACAAAACTCCATCTCATTTATTTTGCCATAATTCCAAGGGCAATCACTGGAGAAAGCAATTATGCCTGAAAGAGTTAGTTGTAAAAGGAAACCAGGCCGCCAAAGAATATGATGGCTGGACAAAGCTGATGCCAGCCAGAGCATAGAAAAACTCAAAAAAGCAGTGCAAGATCGCAAGATGTGGAGAGACCTGACCCATATAATCGCCATGAGTTGGACATGACCGAATGGCTAAAATAATCATCCTCATCAAAATTGTGGTATGCAATTGGTTCCTTAAAAACTAATTTACCTATGTCCACTCTAGACAGGAAGCTATCGGGCACTCTAGACAGGAACACATTAGAGGGTGTTCCATACACATTAGAGGGAACACATTAGAGGGTGTTCCATACAAAATGCCATCAATGGATACCACATGTCCTCAACGTCCCGTCCATGGAAAGATCCTTGCTTTCCCAGCAAAGGTTGGGAGGAGTCAAACAGCAGAGGAATGCATCAATCCAATTTGTGATAAGCAGCTAGGACAGAATGCCAGGCCATCAGCTTACCAGAAGTGGAAAAAGGCTGAAATCTGGAAATGTTTTAAGTCAGTTTCATTTTCAGATAATTTACTTAAAGGGATCAAGCAACTTAAGAGTGCTGTGGGGACAAACCTTTCTGATAGAAAAAGACAAGAAATAACAAAATAACTCCACTCCAAATGTTATATACTTTATTAGAGAAATCTAACATTTTAATTTCAGAAGTTCTCTTCCCACCATCCTTTTCTGAAAATTCTGCTAAATAAAAAAAATCAGAAATTGGAAAAAAAATCTTTACAATCTTAAGCAGTTGTAACTGGAGATGTATCCTGTGTCTCTGCAAAAAAAACCAAACAAACCAAACCAAAACAACAACAACCTTATACTGTACCTTCATTTATTCTTCATATTAAAAGAAAACAAATATAGTATTCACAATGGAATCAATGAAACACAAAGCAACTAAGCACGTGCATTCATTTTGCCTTATTGGAACAGGCAGTTTAAATGTAGAATAAGCCCTATCTTTGCAGATAAATTGCCATCTCTTTGGGATGTGCAATTGAAGGCTGGGCATAAAACTTTCCTACACATTCATGGCTATCTCAGCACGTTTTCGAAGTTCCGGAAACCTTGGAAACAGAACAAACTTGAAATAAGACCTGCACTAAAATTCTAAGTGGTTGTACAATTTCTCCATCTCTTACTTCCTACCGGATCTTGTTGACTACTTCAAGATAAAAGACTTGAATTGTAATTTTATTTAATCTGGACTAATTCTAGATCTTCCGGATCGTTTAGGGGGAATTACCTGGATTTGTATAACCCAGATCTGGTAGGTTTATTCTTTCTCAGCGGGTTTCAATGGGAAAACGCCATTTTCTTTCTTCCTCCACCTCCGAGTTTTCAAAGCTATCCAGAAAAGTCCCTTTCCACAACGATACCAGTTATTTTTTTCAGGACTACTAAATTTGGTTTAAAACGTAAACTGGATTACATTTTAAACCAAAAAAGAACCAACCTAGCGTTTCTTTCGAAGCCGAGGTTTCATAATAGAGATGCTTTACGGCTCCAATACGAATCATTTCCTTCAATTTTGCGGCAGTCAGTTTGCGCATGCGCATGCGCAGTGCCGTTAGCGAAGAAGGTGCCATGGCGGAGCTCGAGTGAGTTTGATACATAGCAAAATCTATTTCCATCTCCCAATAGGGCGCAGTTTTAGAAAGTTTGTGGGACTGTACATTCTTAAATAGAGGCTAATGAAAAGGGTGGGTGAGTTTTCGCTGAATCGGTAGAGAAAGATCATTGCGGGAAAGCCTTGATTTCTTAGGAGCTGTGCCTGGATGGGACGGGAAGGTTTAATGCAGGGGTCTCCAACTTTGGCAACTTTAAGCCAGTAAAGCTGGCTGGGGAATTTTGGGAGTTGAAGTCCCCCAGGCTTAAAGTTGCTAAGGTTCGAGACCCCTGGTTTAATGGACCAAGATTTTGAACGGGTGTCTTAATTGTGTTGGGCCGGAAGGAGAAACAGAGTAAAGTTGTTTGACTTAAAATGTTGGCTTCTTCAGAGAGAAAAACAGTAGATAAAACCTCTGTGGAAAATCAGGTAAAAGAAGTATGTGGGTCCAGATGCATTTAGCCATAATTTCGATAGGTAACGGCACCTTCCATCCCAAAGGAGAGTTTAAATGTAAAGTCTCTCATACGATATATACATCCAATGGGTATTAGTGGGACTATCGGGTTCTTGCCAAGTATGTAGGTCTGTTAATAATTGTTGGTGGGTGTATAAAATAGCTTCTTTCTTTAAATACAAATGCACTGAATTACACTAAATAATGCTTGCTGTTTCTTTAGGCCTCCAAAGAAGATTCCTTTGGTCCCAGAAAACATCCTAAAGAAAAGAAAGGTCTATCAGGCAATCAAGGCCACCCAGGCAAAGCAAGCCCTCCTTGACAAGAGAAAGGTAGGGGTCATCTGATGTAGGGCAAGCTGTATTATAAAGATCGGTAAGATGAAGAACTTGGATTGCTTTGGGCAGAAATATTCTGAAACAGGATTGTTTGGGACTGAGATTAAGGAGAAGCAAATACCAAAGGATTTTTAAAAAAAAATCAAATTTAAAAGAGATGCAACATGAATAAAGACCTGTGTTGTATCATGCTGTCTTTCTCAGTTGGTTTACAGGAATTGATGTCATATCTGATATGTTTTGTGGTTTGTCTTCACATTTTATGGCTCCTTCTCCAAGAATAGGTGGTGTCTCATCCTTGTCTCTTGCAGGTTGATGCTTACATTTCACAATACTTAAACCCTTCCTTCCACTTTTCATGTTCCTTATTTATAAAAACCTAGTTCTTCACGTAGTTATATGAATCATGGTAGCTTACTGAGATCCAATTTATTATAATAATTAGGATCATAGACTAGAACTGGGAAACTAGTCCTCACTTAGGAATGAAAACTTGCCAGTCACTCTTCTTTCAGCTGAATTCACTTTAACAGTGTTGTGGTAGTGATGACAGAGAAAGGGATATTAGTATGTGTGCCATACTAATGATCAAAATAAAAGGCAGGTCAAAATAAAAATCAATACATAAATACTGTGATTGAGTGTTATACCTAAGTGGTGAATTTCATAAACATAAACACTTTTTAAATATGTTAATTTTTGCTATAACAAAAACTTTTGTTTCATCAAAAACCAGACATATTTTATTTTTCACTGTTACTCCTTTATCCTTTAACTATTAACCCTTAGATCACTATCGTTGGAAACTTTTTAAAACACTTATTCTCACTAAAATTGCAGTATATAAATAGCAATGCAGTGATTTAAGGTATGTTTTTTTTTTAAAAACTTGTTTTTGTTTTTTAACAGCATCAGAGTGGAAAACAGATCAGATTCAAACGCCTTGAAGTTTTTTTGAGAGACTCACAGAAGAAACATAGAGATGATGTCCGTCTGCGGCGCATGGAACATAAGCCTGGGCAGATGATAATGCCTGATGGACACAAACTGGCATTTGCTGTACGAATTGCAGTGTAAGGAACACTTCATTCTTTATTTAATTATTTTAACAGCAGTTTGCTCCTACTGCTTCTAAAAGAATAAAAGTAACCTGGTGAAGTAACGGTAGTATGTTCTCACCAATAAGGGATTGTAAATTAATTATCTTATAGGGTGGCTGGTTCCTGAATGGACATATTTGTGGGAAGAATGCCCCCCCACCCCCCTGATAGTTGGAATTGTTAAGGACTGGCAATGAATTTATTTACAATATTAAAATTGCAGATGACTACAATCTATTCTTTATGTAACAATTATATATATTATATCTGACTTTATGGCTGTAATAAATGATTTGATTCTTGTAGAGTGCAGATCCACTTGCTTACATAAACAGCTACTTTTTATACGTGTTATTGAGCTTAGAATAATGGAGAGCATTCTGGATAGTAGAAAAGGTGACGAATGAGTAATACAAAGACAAGCATCTCACCTTTCTCCCATCTTCAGATTGAGCATCTAAATTCTAATGCAGCAATACACATCACAGTGATATTGATAATAATCTTTAGTGCTACCTAGTGATAGCACTAAAGATTATTAACTGGGTACTTGATATTGAATCCTCAATTCTAAGTTTTATACAAGTATTTAAATATAACTTTCTGCTTTTTGTCTTTAAATCAGGCCATTTTATACTCAGGTTGATGCTTTCTATGTGTCTTTAACTACAATTTCTAAAATTCCAAATGACATGGGAATTCTTTGAGCTAGAGTCTCAGATCATTGTAGGTTAAAGAAACCTGAAAATAATAACTGCATATGTTTTGTATCAAGACATCATGTCTAGGGTGTAGTTTTTCTAGAATTTATTAAATATGTAATCACTTGAATGTAATGAAATAAGGAAAATGGAAGAAAATGTATGGGAAATCAGTATATAACGGATGCACAAAACTTTGTAAACTGGAGGACGTGCACTTTTGTTAAAAGTTGTTTTATATTCTTTTTTCTTTTTAAAATTAAAAACACGTTTTTTTAAAAAAGACATCTATGTCTGAAAAGTAGCTATTGAATTAAAAGGATTTTAGCTTTGCAGTAGTATTGTGCACCATTATCAGATATCCATGTTATTTGTTGTTGTTGGAAAATCCAAGATGAGATTTGCTTAATGATAACATTTACTTCTATTGATTTAGAATTAAAGGAGTCAGTTCTCGAGTACGACTTGTGATACAGAGGCTGAGATTAAGAAAGATTTACAGTGGCACATTTATTAAATTGACACCAGCTTCATTAAAAATGCTGCAAACAGTGGAGCCTTATGTGGCATGGGGGTTAGTATGTAATTTTTTATTACATAGAAGTATGATTAATGGTGATGACTAAAATGGATCATAACATAGTTCACAATTTTTCTTCCATTATTTTCCTATATACTTGTTTTTTTAAAAAAAATTAAGTTTTTGAATCATGCTGTACCTATGTTGCCTTTGGAAAAATATGGTCATCTGGAGGCCAAAAACTTTGCAAAATAATGAGTGAAGTACAATTATAAGAAGATATGAATGTTTAGTGCTTATTGCCAAGCAATAAACTGGGATATGTTGTACAAAGTTTGAATAGAGTTGTTTTTGTTAACGTTTTAATAATATACTGTTTATCTTGGTATTCAAATACATACTAATACCAGTAGGTTATAAGTTTGCTATTTTTATTATATATAAATTATTTGGGGTATTGCACATCTTCAAATTTGAATCATGGTAATAAATTGACGGAACAATCCAAATTTTAGACTATAAGTACTGTGACATTGGAAGGTTGATAGATTAAGCTGGCAGAAAGAAAATAAGAACGGAGGTGATGTGCATGTTTTTGAAAGGACAATTTAAGATAAAATTAATAAATGGACGGAACAATCCAAATTTTAGACTATAAGTACTGTGACATTGGAAGGTTGATATATTAAGCTGGCAGAAAGAAAATAAGAACGGAGGTGATGTGCATGTTTTTGAAAGGGCAATTTAAGATAAAATTAATAAATGGACGGAACAATCCAAATTTTAGACTATTAAGTACTGTGACATTGGAAGGTTGATATATTAAGCTAGCAGAAAGAAAATAAGAATGGAGGTAATGTGCATGTTTTTGAAAGGGCAATTTAAGATAAAATTTGCACAATTGTTTAGGTTGTTTGTAAGATATAAAAATGTAATGTCTGAAAAACAAAAGCTAGATAGCAAGAATATATAGTTTTCCTTTTTGGATCAGTTTGGACAAATAATTCCATTAAGATTATGTTGTAAATTGTCTTGAGTTTTTTTGTTATTTCCAAAATTATTACCATGTTTATATTTACACAGGTATCCCAATCTCAAATCTATTCGAGAGTTGATACTGAAACGAGGCCATGCAAAAATCCAAAATAAAAAGGTTGCTTTGACAGATAATGTTCTGATAGAGGAACATCTGGGTAAGATAACAAATTCCATGGGACGTTGGGACAGTGTTTCTTTGCAATCTGATGAGGATTGAATGGCATTTCATTTCCAAAACACTTTTTTTTTCTGTCTGTAGGAAACCGTGGCATTATTTGTCTGGAAGATGTTATTCATGAAATTTACTCGGCTGGAAAGTACTTTAGTGAAGTCAATAATTTTTTGTGGCCATTCTGTCTGTCCGTCGCTCGGCATGCAGCCCGTAATAAAATGGGATTCCAGAAAGAGATGGGAAATCCTGGATTTCGAGGCAATGATATTAATCAGCTCATACGTCTTTTGAACTAGATCCAGGTAGGTACTGCACTGACTTGCCAATTGTTGGGTTTTGAACTCATCAGTTTACAGCAATAGACTGATACGTCAAAAATAACCTTCTCAAAAATGGTACTGGTCAACCATTTCTGCCAAAAAAATACAAATGTGTTTGTGAAGTCAAACAAGTTTTTTTTTCAGTCTTGGCAGTGGATTCTTCCTAAAAGTACACTTGTTCAGAAAGGTAGATTAGCTAAAGCTCATCTTTCGATGTGTTCCATTAGCCTTCCCCAACCTTCCTTCCTTCTGTATTTTGAATTAGAGTTTCAATAATACTGATTATTGGTTTTGTTTGCTGAGTTCAGACAAGAATAGATAATAAATAGCCAAATGAATCAATAATGTGGTCAGTTATAAAGCAGAACTCTAGAACTGTTCATGCAGATCCCTGGTTAATGATGGCAGTTGGGACTGGAATTTTCATTGCTCAGCGATGTTGTAAAAGTGCAGCATCTCATGACCGTGCGGCTTAGTGAAGAAAATTCCAGCACTTTTGGTTGCCTTTGTTAAGCAAATCACTGTGGGTCATTAAGCAAGGACATCACTTGGTTGCCATTGCAGCCTGTTGCAGCTTTCTCGTTGGCTTTCTTTGTAGGAAGGCAGCAAAGGTTGCAAATGGCAATCACATGATTGGGACACTGCAACAACATAGTTGGGAGCTGGGCACCAAACATCCAGATTGTAATCATGTGACTGGGGACACTGCAACTGAGATAAGTACTAGGATTGACTGTAACTACAACTTGGTTCGGTATCATTATATATGTCAATTCATGAACAAGTGATCATTAAATGAGGACTATATTCTGTTATCCTCACATGTCATGAAGATCCTAAACAAGCAGGAATAGCGTAAGATTCAAGTCAGGGCTATTCAATTACGTTATATTCTGTATAACTCCAATGGTATAAATCCCCATACCCGAGGAGCTGTCTGACCCCACTGGGATCCCACCCCATCTGTGCCGGCAGAAGGGGCTTGCTCCGGATCCCTTTGGCCAAGGAATTCTGGCTGGTGGGATCCAGAAAAGCCTTTCTGCTTTGGCTCCTGTCCTCTGGACATCATACTTCTTGAGGCAAGATCTGCTTCCGCCCTTTTGAAAGAGCCTTAAAATCTGGCTCTGCTGATGGGCCTGGATCCCAGATGGGGGTGTGCAACTCGAGGTGGTTAATGGATTAAACAGAAGATCCCACCTCCACTCCATTGTATACTCATCTTAACTAATTCTGTTAATTGTATTGTTATATTTACTTTGTAATGTTTTATAATATTGCTTTTTCATGTTGTAAGCCACCAGTCGTGATAGCAAGATGGGAAGCATATAAATTCAGTAAACTATTAAATTATGTAAGTCCCTTCAAATGAAATGTACCCAGTTTTAAACTTTCATTCTTTAAAGTTTATGATATTGTGATAAAATTACATCTCATTTGTAACTTTTAAAACTTTCTTTCAGTTCAATTTTAAAATATTTTCTTAGCATTTCTTGTCAAGAAATAAATGTCATTTTGATGCTTTTAAAAATGACCTCTACTGTTTTTCAGAAAAGTGTTTTCAGAAGAAATTCTGGAAAGCATCTATCTGTACTCCATGATGTACATTCATTTTCCAGAAGCTTCTGAGATAATGTGGCATAGTTATTTCATAATTGGAGGAAAACCAAGTTAATCCAGCAACTAGGCTTCAAGTGAATTGATGTGATCAACAACAGCAAAGTACAGTATGATTATGTGTATTGAACATTTTTTTTTTGTAAAATCTCAGACGTGAAGCATCTACAATTTTGACTTCCAAATTAATATGTAAAGGACAATGGAGAAAACTTAAATGTAGAAACTGAGGGACAATAAGCAATGCAATGTACACAGATTTCCCTACATGTGTGTAAATACAACTTAGCTAAAATTATTTTATAAAAGCAATTGTAAAATATCCTTTTAAAAGTTAAAGCTTTTGTGCTTGTGGCAAGATGGGCAGTAAACTAATAAATAAAATAAAAGAATGAAATATAGGTACTCAATTCCTTTGGCTCAGTTTATATATAAGTTGAATTAGGGATGAACACAAAATAAGTTTTATTTTGAACCCAGGACAAACCATTGTGTTTGAGTTTTATAGAACAATTGAGTCAATCATGGTTTGGCAAAACCAAAACAATGTGCTTTGGTGATATATTCTAATAAAAAAAAAATCCAGAAAAGGCAAGGCTGGGCTATGTTGCTCCACTGCCTCCCCTTCCCCAAAAGACGTTTACTCCTCTCATTTTCTCCTTCAGTGGCTTCTTTCTGCTGATATTTTTGATTTTTCTGCCCTCACATTTTATCTACAACCCACTTTTGCCTAGTGTTTTTTTTAGTGCTTAAGACTTTCTATGCGTGTTCTTTTTTAGAATTCAAAACAAAAGTATTTTCACATAGAAAGGATTCTTATAACTTGCAAAACTTTATTTCAAATCAATCTGGATTTTAGACTATTTGTAACTTTCCAGAACCAAAATTTTAATCACCTTTTGCTGTTTATTCCCAAAGATTTTTTTTAAAGTTTTTAAACTTGTGTTTAAAACTTTTTGTTAAGGATTAAAGGAGAGTCACCTGCACTTTACTGTTGATTCAAAGGTGTGTAATAACCGAAAAGCAATTAAACAATTTCTAAGGGATTAGAAAAGTACCGTATATACTCGAGTATAAGCTGACCCGAGTATAAGCCGAGGTCCTAATTTTACCCAGGAAACCTGGGTAAAA
>JANHJO010010823.1:212713-223549 GCA_032468235.1 Pseudoxyrhopus heterurus
TACAAGGTAGGTGAAATGAGTACCCAGATTGTTGGGGGCAATATGCTGACATTGTAAACCGCTTAGAGAGGGTTGCATGCCCTGATAGGCGGTATATAAATACAGTGCTATTGCTATTTGGGTAATGCTCACTGAAGAATTCTAATTGGGACCAGCAACTCCAGCTAAAGGGGTCAATAAGTAATAAATCTAATTATTATGACTGTGCTTTCCAGCTGGAAAGAAACAAGACTACTTAATTTCATACCTTCAGGTTTTCTTTGCCTTCTAACAGCCCTGCCACCATTTGAAGTGGGTTTCTGCTTAACTGCTTATGGAAAGCAATGCATTTTTGCTTTTGATGTGTAGAACAAACAGCTTACCTTCTTGCAATCCCTTTCCAATCTCTTTGTTCTAGGGCAGATTTTAAAAGGGTCGGGCAAAAGAGAGATTATCTATAGAAATTGCTTGCCTTTTTTCTCCCCCCATCCTTTATTCCACTCTACAAGTGGAAAAATTGGAGAACAGATTTCAAAAGAGTTCTGTAACTGTTTGCATGGCATAGCTCTCAGCCCCAGCTGTTGGTGCAGCCATACTGCATTTGATGTGTAGAAGACCAAACAGCTTACTCTCTTGCAATCCTTTCCAGTCCAATCATTCTCCCTCCAAGAAGGGAGGAGAAAAAGAAACACAGGTCAAGCCTAGAACAATGTGTACTGACTATAATGTCATGACTGAAGAATACTGTGAAATAATTGTAAATTGGCCCTAAAGTTATTTTTTCAGCACCACCATAACTTCAAAGGGTCACTAAATGAGTGGTGGGTAAGACTAATGTTCAGGCTCTGACATTTGAAGTTTCCAATTGCTTAATGTCTCCAAAAGACTATTGAGAAGTTTATTCTTAACACAATCTAAAAGAAGGTAGCATTGTATTTAAGAGATCAAAGCATACCAAAGTGAAATTTTTATTTCCCAGTTGTAATGTAATATATATATAGTAGACCTCATAGTAGAGCTATAAGATCTACACTGCAATGAATGACCTTTAGATAGCAGCAAAGAAATCCATGAAACAGTTGTCTGGATTTTTGAAGTTCAAATCTAATAGCCTTTCCTCTCAAGCATTATAGGTTAGTGATTGACTCCTGGATGCTCACAAATCTCTTAAAATTGAATTAAATTAACACGGTGAGAATATTCAACCTTGACATAATTCTTTCCCAATTATGAACTATTTAGTTGTCCTACATCAGGGATGTCAAACCCATAGCCCAGATGCGTCACGCGCTGGCCACACGCACCCCTGGTTTAGCGAAGAAGAAAAAAAGTTGTGATACATCATGTGACGACAACGTGATGACAACGGGACCCCTGTCCAAAATTCTGTTTTCCCTATTGTTTTTAGTCATTTAAAAATTCTTCTATACATAGATGAATTATATATTTTAATGGTTGTCAATAATTTAATGCAGTGAATAGAATCAAAAGCTTTTAAGTAATTAATTACTTTTTAAAAATTGCCTTGCCTTTCTCTTAAATACTAGGCTTCTTTTTCTAGTGGGCACTATCTTTCCTGAATCCCATTTATACCCTTTGCAGTATTTGCATTTTTATTGTTCGGTTTATTAAGTCTGGCTTGCAAAATCCTGAGCATTAATGAGTATGTGAAATAATTTCAACTGTTTTGTAATTGAAACAATTAGCAGTGTTAGCACTGTTAGCACTTAGCACTGTTCTTTGATTATATTGGAATATCTTTTCTTTTCAATTTCCTTGGCTTTTGCTGTGTTTTTATATCTACTTATAAAGCACAAGAAACTCTTTGATTACATTATCTGGTAAGATTTAAATGTATCTGACATATGTCAATTCTTGAAGCATTGTCATTAGCAGTATTTTCAAGAGCCCATTTAACTTTACTTTTCAGACTGTCAGACAATAATAGTTCATTGATTCATTCTTTGGTTTTGCTATTTTTTTTGTAGTTCTTCCATATAATCATACTATTTCTTCTTTTTGTATCTTCATTCTTCACTATATCTTTGTTTTCTTTGCATTTTATCACTCCTTTCATATTCAAATTTTCTTTGATTTTCATAATGTTCTTATTGCATCATCCATCTGCTAGTCTTCCCATTTTATGATTCTCCTCAATTTTATTGTGTCAATTATTTATTTTGTTTTGTTATTCTTGTCGTTCTCCCAGGTAAGGGTTTACTTAAGCAAATTTTCCTCTATGCTTTTAGATACTCTTCAGCTATTTTCAGTATATTAGCAAACATTTTACTTTCTTTTGCTTTCTGCATTTTGAGATACTTTTATTTGCTTCACTTTTAAGAGTATTATGAATTTAATGGCATCATGAATGCTATGCGAATTCTTCAGGTATCCCACTTATCAAAAATAATCTATTAAAAATATTATTTATCTTTACCACATAACCTTCTAGAATATTTGTATTTTTATGTTCTGATTATTTTGTATCATTTGTTTTAAGATGTAATTTTATAAGGCCAGATTTTTCCACAATTCTAGATGCTATGTTAGTTTTATCTTTAACATTTCTGTCTTCTATTCTATTCAGTTTTCTATTCTATTTCATGCCTTTTTTAATGTTGGGGGGGGAGTTGTGTGGACCAGATTTTCTAATATATCATATATAGTCACCATGAGATGCACAGTGACATCTTATGAAGATGGAAATATTTGATTGAACAAAATGCCACCTTAGCTATAATAGTTAAAATGTAATAAAACTGGTCCAGAATGCAGCCGCGCGAGCGATCATGAGTGTACCTCAGTACACCCATAACACCACTCCTGCGCGAGCTGCACTGGCTCCCAGTAGGCTTCCAGGTGCAATTTAAGGTGCTGGTTATGACCTTTAAAGCCCTACATGGCTTAGGACCGGGTTACTTTCGAGACCGCCTCCTACCACCAAATGCCTCCCAGCGCCCCGTTAGATCCCACAGAGTCCCGTCAGCTAAACAATGCTGGCTGGCCGGCCCATGGGGAAGAGCCTTCTCTGTGGCCACGCCGACCCTCTGGAACCAACTGCCCCCAGGGATTCGGACTATCTCCGACTTGTTGACCTTCCACCAAGCTATTAAGATCTGGCTATGTCAACAAGTTTGAGGCCAATGATTCCACCCGAGGGGAGGGTTTTATATTTTAAAGGGTTTTATTGTGTCATTTTAAATGTTATGCTTTTATTGTTGTTTTAGATGTTATAAGCCTCCCAGAAGTTCTGTGGGAGTTGGGCGGCCTAGAAATTTAAATAATAATAATAATAATAACGGCAGTATTGATTTAAGGAATTGCCACAAGAAAACATTAAAAAGATAATATCTAAAAATGAACTATTGGTTAGAAATTCAAATAGTTTTTTAGATCACATAGAAAAGATTAGTTAAATAAAGCAGAAATGTCATTAATTTAACAAATGTTTCTGTAAGTACTAATGTGCAGCAATAATGTTTGTGGATTCAATTTAGAACAAACATCGTATGTTTCGTATACAATTTACTGGAGACTCCAAAACCGAGGCAGAAGAGCATTGCCATAACTGCATGCAGAAACTAGCTGAGTATATTCCAATTCAAGTGACAGATGCAATAAGGCAGGAACTACACCAAAGCCACTCTCTGCTTCTCACTGATGAAAGTCAACTGAAAGATACAGAACAAAATGTCCCATTACAAGATACTGTAAGCTGGTGAATGTACTATATGTAGAAGTGACTGGGCAAAGAAATGTAAAAAATATGCTTATAGTAGTTTATTATGAAAACAGCAAAATTGTTTTACCAAAATGTTTTGTTTTAAAATTACCTGTTTCCAGCCAGTCTAGGAATGAACAGATTTCTTGAATGCATTTTAAAATTATATTACATTTCATGTATAGTGGATATGTTTGTGTGTGTGCTTGTGTACACACACACACACACAATTTTATAGCATGGGGTCCAAATTTCAGTGAATGCCAAACTATACAATGTGTTCATTAAAACTTTTGATAAAGTTATCTATAATTTCATTTAAATTCCAAGTATATTTCTTTTGCTATTCTTATGTTAAGGAAGACAACTGTTATCTCTTATTTTATTTACTATAGTACATGTATTTTATAGAAAATAAAATAAGAAAGAGGAAATATTCCAATCTTTAAATAGCTTATGGTAGCATTTTTTTGCCTTGTCTCTTTTATTAATTTATTTTGGACCTTTTCTAGGTTGTAAATGTATCTCCAACACATGGAACAACGTCTGTAGCAGAGCTAGCCCAGGTATTGCTAATATTTATCTACTAGAAATGAAAGGCTAATTTATTACTCTAGAAAAGTATAACTTTTCAGAAGCCAAAGGTTTCTTACTTTTAAGGTATTTCAGATTTGTAACAGAAAACATTTAAAGATGGAACCAAAATTTGTAAATGAAAATCTACACAGAAATTGTCACCGTTGTGTGCTGGCATTAGACTAACAATGTGTTAAGTGAAACAGGTGAAGTTAACCTAAACATTATGACTTTTGTTACTCAGGGAAGGGGTTTTCGGTTCCTTCCTGAAACTCCTCCTTTCTTCTTCCCTTCCTCCATTGTTACTTCTGGAGTACAGACATGCTCCGAGGCTTGTCTGTGAGGATATGGCAAACATGTATTTATTATTAGTTATTTAGGTTTTTATACTTATCCTGTTATTCCTTATTTATTTTCTAAGTAAAGTTACTTTATTAGCTTCTATATCACACGTTTTATTTTATTAGCATAGAAATCATGGTGAGCAGAAACGATACCATTAAAAACAATGTTAATCTTAACAGAAATGGCTCTTGTTATTTATAGAAGTTCTGTTCCAGCCACTTAATAATGGTTGTTAAAACTGTGGGTAATGAGATCTTTTAACTAAAAGTCTACCCTCCATTTTGTGCAGGCCCCCATAGCCTTCAGATATTGAGATAGAACTTCTGCAGAACACTCAGACTGCCTGGGGTGAAGGTATAAAGATGCATATCATCTCCACACAATACACTCACCCCAAACCATTGGATGACCTTACCCAGTGGCTTTATGTAGATGTTAAATAGAAGGGAAAAGAGTCCTGAGCCCTAAGGCACCACGCAAAGGAGAAGCCACTGGCTGAATCTCTCCTTTCAACAACACCAAATGAAATTCACAAGGATGGATGGATGGATGGATGGATGGATGGAAGGAAGGAAGGAAGGAAGGAAGGAAGGAAGGAAGGAAGGAAGGAAGGACCAGCTCAATACCATGCTTCCCACCCCCAATTCCCAGAGCCAGTTCAGAAAGATACTATGATCAATGGTTTCAAAAGCCACTGAGAGATCAAGAACTGAGTAAGAGTAGAGGAATCACCTCCATTCTGCTTCTGCTATGAGTGCAGTTGATGCCATCTCAGTCCCATACCTAGGCCCAAACCTTGACTAAAAGGGGTCCAAATAATCTGGTTCTTCCAGGGTTCTCTGAAGAAGCAAGGCACATTTCTACAGTTAGAAACTGGATGAATATTGTCCAGAATGGTAAATTAAATATCAAGATAAAGAAACCTTATTGGGATTAAACACATCAGAGATTCTTACTAATAAAAGCAAGTAAATTTAGCTACAATTTATGTCTCCTAGAGAGATAGCAAATCCATATTGATTTTAAAAAAATCAATAAAATATATTTTATTTTAAATTGTTAGGAATTTTAAAAGAAAATTGACTCTTGTTCTCTTTGGCAGTGTGTGCTGATACCAGATAATCAACTTCCTCTTGCATATCAAAAATCCACATGGAGTGCTGAAGATTTAAGCAGCTTTATTCGCTTGTGCCTGTTGGATCAACACTTCCCAGCATTTGTGGAGGATGTAGAGAAACAGCTAAAAAAAATTATAGATGGCTAGAAAGCAAAATATTTAAAATAATTTAAAAAATCAACCATAATATTGTTGTCAGTTTCTACTTCTTACCTCTTTAATTTGCCTTAAGATTTTAATATGTATTTATCCTATCCCTTATAAGCCAAAGGGCTACATTATGCTGTTTTCAGTTGTAATATGTACATCGGTGTCTAAGCTGCACCTAATTATTTTATATACAACTAATATATTATATTAATAATGAATATAATGCATTTGTTATATATGATTAGTCATTTTGTCTGTGATATATATATATATGTATATACATATACATATTTATGTTACATACATACATATATGTATATATAAATGTATATATCTCCAATAATGCACAATAGGTCAACTCTTTATATTTTTGTAGTAATGAATTCAATTACTTCTACCATTAGAATGGCTTTAAAGCACTTCATGAAATATGTTTGGAATTGTTTAACATAAGATTTATATTAAAAATACTTCCTCTGAAAAGAGGTGCTTTACTTTTCCCTTTTGTATTAGTCTGATGAATTTGAATGTTTAAAACGTGTTAAGTTAGAAACTGAAGTTCTTTTTTTAATAAAAGTTAGCTTGAAACATATTAAACTGTTGATCATATGAGGAATATATTAAAATTCAAAGTAACAAATCCAGTTTTGTCAGTTCATCCTCTCTCTGAAAAATTCTAATTCCTCCATAGTCAATTGAACTTAATGAAACCTTATGCTTATTTGTTATAAATTAGAATAATGTAACTCAGTTCAGTTGAATGTCTTATTCAGAGTCATCATAGGAAAATAAATGAGTACAAAGGATAGAACAATGATGAATAGCAGGTAGGAAATGTTGCATGGGTTACAAAACCAGTTTTGATCCCATATAGTAAATGACAAATTAAATGCAGCCAGAAATTGCTGCTTTACCTTAGCCCTGTTTGGTGTAACAAATTATGGAATCTTCCAAGTCATGAGGAATAGACTTTCCCACTTCCTAATCATTCTAGTGGCCTAAGTAAAGCTTTGGTCTTCATGGTTAGAATATGATTGTCTGCAGTGGTCAACCAGCATTGCATGTGATCACTTCCATGTGAGCTGCAACACATACAGCCGAGCAAGGCTTTTCATTGCAGACATTTACATGGTAAACAAGTATACATTCATTTATATAGCTGATAGACAGTTGCTAACTGTTTATATTGAATAGAACCTGCAGTAAATGCTTTCTATCTAAGATGTTGTCTCTCTCAATAGGACACAATAAGTTCTTATCTTTGGGAAAAATAAACTTCTCCTGGTTCTCAAAACAAAATATGACAAATAATGGAAAAACAAATAATCATACTTAATAATTCTTCCACAATTCGCATTGGACCTTCCCATCTTAAAATAATGAAAAATGCATTTTTTTTAAAATTTGTAACAGTTTAAAATTGCTACCAAATTAATGGGTCTTTGTAATATTCTGTTGTATAGGCTTGCAACCAAAATGGTAACATAGAGCAAGATAACATAATCTTACAAGTGTACAGTTAATTGAAATTAATTTTATAAATTAATAATCTTTTTATAAAATAAGAAAATGTTTCATGTACCAAACCTCACTACCTGACAGCTGCATATTGTATTTTGTCTCCTCACTAGTAATTGCAGCCAAGTCCCTCATATAAAAATAGAGGCTTCCAGAACAGAAAGCATGGGTTTTAGACCCTTTGTTGTAGAAGTGCAGGCGATTAATATTTCTCCAAGATGATTAGAAAGACTCAGGGGCCAAGCTACAAAGTTATCCTATGAAACATACATCTATCATTGTGATTTGCTCCATTCTTTAGCAAGATCACAAGTTACACAAGTTTTAATTTGTTTCTTTTACATTTCTTAAAAGCCACACATTATACAGGAATACATTTTCAGGGCATATTTTCACTTCACTTTAAGGTCAACTTAATGGCTAAATTAAGTCTAATAAAAACCTGCCCAGACTGAAACGGTTTGGCAATATTTTGAAAAGGTTACACTCCAGACTGCAGATATCATAGCATCTCATTGGATAATTTTTCTGTTGCTGTTCACACCCTTTCAACTGTTTGTTCTTCACATGGATGGAAACGTATGAGTGGCAACAATCATTTTTGAATTGACTATTTTACACCTCATGTCACCCTTTCCCCCCAAGCAGCAGTTATGGAGAATAAAACTTGTATTAAAATTTTACAAGGAAAGCCTTTGTTGTGCTGTTTTTAAGAGATAAAAAATGAATTGGTAGTTCAGGTTAGTTCGCTGATTCATTGCTGAAATGAGCTGATCAAAAAGCTGGCTTTCAGCCCTTCACTAAAATGACAAATGATTGAAGGTTGAGCATCATGACACAAATTGAACAAAATATAGTAAAATGTACCAGACAACCCAGATTGCCATACTTGAGGGACATAGGCACAAAAATACTTCTTTGAATGCAGAACAAGAGCATGTTCCCAGAAAATGCATTAATGGTAGCTGGGTAGAATTGAGAACAGACAAATTTCATACCTCCCTGCCCTCAAAAAATAGTTGCTGACCTATTTTGGAGATGGGGCCCTCAGTCTGAACAAAGTGGGAATTTAACTTGATATTTAGCAGATCTCTCAAATAATTGAGTCTCACCTAACAGAGAGAAACATTCCTCTGTTTCCCACCTTAATAAACATTGATTTAAATTATCAAACATATTCTTTAGTTATTTGATCAATGATTTTGTTGAAAGAAATTTCCTTCTGGGTTCTGCTCCAAGTGGGAAAAAGACACTGGAAACATGGTGACTGCTTGGAAAGATGGTTTATTGGTGGATAGGATCACATGGCTTGGAGCTCCTGGGCAGAAAAAGGGAAGAGCTGATGAGGGTCCCTTGGTTTTATACACTCTCTGAGACCCTGCCTTTCTGTATCCTGTTTCCTGTACAAGAAATGTATTTCATTGGCTGTCAGACTCCCAAGGGGTGGGGGTCTTAGCTAACTTTTGGAGGCTGTGAGCAATTCCTAATATGGAAGTATCCTTCTATGGGCTGGCTTTTATTATGGGAAAATAGGCTGGCTCCTGCCCTGAGGGGCTGTTAGCAAAAGGTGGGGGCTGAGTTTCTCCCCTTTCTGATTCTGATTTTCAGTTTCTAGCCCATCCCAAAATGTTTCCCTTCTCCAAGAGGGAGGGGTGCATTTTAACTTCCAACAATTTGTTACAATCTTTTTCTGAAAAAGGACATTGTGCTCTTTATAAGAAACAGAAAATATTGTAAGTAAAAGTTATTCTGGTAAGGAATTTCTGTAAATAGAATTGAACTTTCAAATTTGGAAAGCACTATCTGCAGTATTATGCTTTGTTCTGCCAATTTTGGTGCATATATTGTATCTCTGGAAGCAAAATATATAATATTTGAATCTCCTGGACAAATGCACTAATAACTATTTGTTTTATGATGTAAACAATTATCTTTATTAAAAGTAAAGTCCTTGTTTGCATCCTAATTCTAGTTTTCTGATCAAAAATATGTTAGAAGGCATTATATAAGGATTATGCTAACTTTTAAAGGCTGTGGTTAAAATATAGTATTTATGAGCAGCATTATCGCTAAAGGTTCATTGTCAATTTAAGGTACTGTTGCAAATTTAATTACCATAACCTCACTATCCACTATCTTTATATCAGCATTTTCCAACCATTAAATTTCTCCATCTTTTTTTTTTATTAGTAGCTCAACTTTTATCATTTGCTCAATTTTAGGAAACAATCTATGGGCAGTATCTATTCTATTTCTAAATAATAAATTAATGTTGAAATAAAGCAAATATGAAAGTGAGAACTTGTTATTTCAGGAGAAACAAAAGTTGGATGTAGTGGAAATAGGGTACTTAAGAACTGTGGGCGGTATAATGAAGATATGTAATACAGTTAAAAATGAATGGATTCTGAATAAATGTGAAATAAAAGTGACTAGTTAAAAGAAATGTTTTGAGATAGTTTGTTCATATAGAAAAGTTGAATAAGAATCAAAATAAAAGACAACTATATGAAAGACTAAGACAATTACTGTATAGATCAGCTCTTCAAAAATAGAAATAAAAAGACTAAAGAATAAAGGCAATGGATGAATCCTTTCATGAATGTGGAAAGCCAAAATAGTTTGCAAGAAAGCTTGGAAAAGTATAATGAATTATAATGGTAAACTATTTTAACTATGCCTTTTTAAACCCTTTTTCTTGTTGTATCAGGTCTTTTAAATCTAAAAGATTTATCATTCTTTTTCTATTTACGTAACACTAATTTCTCCAAAAACGAGTAACATGTTGGGTACATATTTAGGGTAGCTATTGATGATGGAAACAAAGAGGATAAGGAGTTATAATTGCAATATTATCCCATATGGCACATTGATTAATCTAGAGTAAATGAGTTCTATAGATTCAGATTGGTTAGGAATTAAGACATCAGGTCAGAAACCAGGAAATGGTGAATTCTAATATCATTTTAGGCACAAATCAGCTGTGCAAGTCATACTCAATCAGCTTTAGGAAGAAGGCAATGCAGACTTCTTCCAAAAATCTTACCAGGAAAACTGCTGGGACTGCTCCAGATTGTCATCAGGAGTCAATGCTGGCTGAAAGAAACTAAATAAATAAATGAGGCATATACTGACAATAATACAGTTTAGAATTGCAGGTTACATCTTCATATATACTAAAAAAATCTGGAAATATATTATACTGTATTTCTGCACTTAATGAATAATTATTTAAAAGTAAATGAATAATTTTATGTTGATTACATATTTTTTTAAGAAAATGAACAAAGGCATGAAATATATTCTATCATGATAAACAGTATTATAAGATAAGACATTTATACTTGACAAATCTGGCAAATAGATGGGGAAGAAATGGAGGTAGTGACAGATTTTATTTTCCTGGGCTCCAAGATCACTGCAGACGGGG
>JANHJO010010823.1:231612-242120 GCA_032468235.1 Pseudoxyrhopus heterurus
TTATACCACAATTTTAGAAAGACAAAAACGCAAGTAGGGTTAATTTTCTTACCCTGTGAATAGTTCATACCAGTATATGATGTTAGCCCAAGAAATCGCAAAGCTGTAGTTTTGTTGAATGGTGCCAGGATAACGTTGTAGGATACAATCTGGGTTAGTCAGTGGGACCAGAGGTTTAGTCTTCCAAGCTTTCAGACTTGTGCTGATGTGGAACTTCAGGGAATTTCTCACCAGAATGTGTGCTTTGGACTCTTCTACAGCATATGTGATGTTTATGTGGTGTCTGGTTGTGTGTGGCTTTTTAGTTGTTGGTTGGAGTGTTGATGGCTGGTTATTAAGTAGTTGGCTGTTGTTTCCTAGTGCTGCCAAGTCCTTGGCTCCTAAATACCTGATAAATTGGTGGTAAATCAGCACTCCTATTGATTGACAGTCATTGTAGTTCAAGAATCCAGCTTGGAATTGGTCAGGTTGAATATATTTGTGCATATAAAATGTACAGCACAAATACTTGGCATTAGTTCCTTGTTTATTCTTGACCACTAGCAATGGTCCTATGAGAGGGTTTTTTTTCAAATTCTTTGGACCAATAAAAAGTAAAAAAAACTTTTAATATTTCATTTGAATACATTTCCCACACATTTACATTTACAAATATGTTATATTTCTTTCCCACCCTTGAGTACCAAATAACAGAAGAAGAATAGTTTTTTTTTTTACATATCCTGATGGTTGATTGAGGGGAAATATTTCTTAAATATTTTATGGATGAAATATTTTCCTGATAAAAAAATTGAAGAATTGGCCATATTTCCTGAGCACTTGATATATCTTTAGAACTTCTATGGAATATAGGAAATTATTTTCTGTGGTGGATGTATTTAAAAATGTTTTAAAAAACTAATGTGTTTGAAATAGAATTTTAAATTACTCCTTTTTAATGAAGCTTGATTTTAAACATAATGTGTATGGATAATCACAGCCTAAACTCTGGATTTATTAAATCATAAGAATCACACATAATGTATGCTTTCTTTACATGCCTTTATTCTACCTTAATTTGCTTAAAAATAAATATATGTTAGCATCTGAGTGACAACACATGGAAATTACATTAATTTTATGTTTATGGCCAACATGAATAAATATATACACCAGATTAGCAGTGTAGACCAAGGAGGAAAGGAACTTTCTTTAAGTAGACCTGGACAAAATAGAAGTATATTGTCCAAATGGTGAGCAAAAGGGTTTACTGTCTACAAAGGGCTCCAAAACCACAATAAAATAATGCATCAACTCTACAAGTAAGAGTTATTCCTCCCTGGACTAAAGAAATATGAGAGAAAAACATGTTGCCATGATAGTGGAGGTAACTGCCAAAACAGCCTTTTTCGATTCACAGTTATTCTGGAGTTGTTTTGTACCAAAGCTAGATGGAGAATGGAGATATGTAGCAGTATACTTAGTCTTTTTATTATTTGCCCAAGGTATTTAAAGACAGGGGAAGAAACCTTGATACAATCACTGTGGTAAGAATTTTTCAAGGCTAGAAAATGAATTACTTGAAAAAGTAATGGGAACAAACTAGATATTGGGTAATGATAACACAATAACTGTGATTAAAAAAAAGCAAAATAAGTTTAATATTATTAAGATTAAAAAACAAAATAAGCTTCAGAGTACAAACTGGCATATATAACCCTTTGTTATCCCTTAAATAAAAATCTCTTTTACACCATTAAATGGCAGCTGTCAAGGACCAACTACATATGGGTGCAATGTGAATAGCCATAAAAACCATATTCAATTGAATTTTCCCTTTGGTATAAAATATTATATATCTGTAGCATGTTATGATGTTTTTATTTCACCAATAATATCTGTTAGGGATTAAGAGGAAGGAAAAATATTGATATTATGTATTTATGGAAACAATCCCATGGGATTAATGACTGGTGGTTTTGCTAGATGAATGTGAATGCTGAGTAGAGACTCATTCAAATTTAAGCCTAACTTTTCCAGAATGCGCTCAAAAAGAACAAAATTAAATTGCAATTTGACAAATATAGGTGTCTTTCTCATTAACAATCTTATGGATAGCTGAACACCAACACTCTTCTCCTGAATGCACTACTATATATAAACTAGTACATGTTTTATTCTGTGTAGGAGTTTATCCTCATGTCAAGAAGCAAACATGTTAACTAATCAACTGGGATCTACTGAACAACTGTTTTAATTAGATCAAGCTTCTAGGAAAATATATTGAAGATCTACTTATTTCCAACTGAAGTAGTATCAAAGCTTAAGTTACTAATGCATATCAAATTTTTGAGGTATGAAATTAGGGATATTTGATCTCCTGCCAATATATCTTGAGAAGCAGTTCACTAAAGTACCTCTCTATATATTTCACATTTGCATAAAAATCTGTTATATATCAGACAACAATATTTGCAGATGGCTGGTGATTACTGAAGCAAGAAACTGAAATTAAATTAAGAATTTATTTAACATTCACTTACTAAGTGCATAATACACAAAAAGTCTACTGCCTAGGTTTAAATTAGATTTACATTTTAACGTAAATCAGTACCAGAAAAGTTAAATAATAAAAATATTACTTTCAGCAACAGTGATTTTCAAATGAAACTGTCAAACCACCGGGGAGATGACATGGTTCTGGAATGGGCAGCTGTCCAAACACAGCTCATATATAATAATTATTTCCAAAGTAAAGCTAAATAGTTTTTCATAACCTATCTGTATCTTAGTGGAAGACCCTGACATCGCTGTCTCTCCCATACTGCTAGCAATTTTACAAGGACAGATTAAAACCACAGAAGAAAGGTTAAAACTACATTCATGCAAGACATTTTAATTACCAGTATTATAAAAGAGTCTAAAGGCATACAATTAGAATTTAATCCAGAAGCAAAACATGCTGTAGCAATATTCACTAAAATTAAAAGATTTAACTAAGGAGAAATCATTTAGTTTATCGATGACTGTTTGCAAATTAAGAGCATTAAGTTGTCCAAGTAAAAACCACAAGAAACCTCTTCTTTCAACTGGGGGCATGTTTATCTATTCCACAGTTGTCAAACTTGCCTTGTCATGTTGCCATCACATGATGTTTCGCGACATTTTTCCCCTTCACAGATCTGGGGTGGGCATGACCTTTGCGTGACACATCTGGCCCTTGGGCCACCAGTTTTACACCCCTGATCTAGTCTATCAGGTTAATTTATGTGCCACCTAATCTCAGAATATCTGAGTAGATCACTAAAATATTTTGGTTATTATCGATTCCCAAGGATCCATGGGACTATCCATTCTTGTTGCTGTTGTTGTCATTATTCATAGCATTTCCGTACTAGTTAAAAGTACTACTTATTTATTTTTGTGTAAATGTTTGAGGGTCAGTAAACAATCTGAAAGTTCACGTAATTTTTATTAAATTTAAATTTATTAAATTTATCCTGTCTAATATCAAAGCCATAAACCATAAGTCCATTTTTCTGTTTTATACAAAAATCCATAAGGGGTTTCTTATCAGCAATAAACATTGAAATTGGTTTTTTTTCTCTAACCAAGAAGTTAATTTAGCTATCTCAGGAAGTTCCATCATCTTTACCAACCATTCATCCTTTGTGAGTAGTGCAAAATCTTTCCATTCTAGTGCAACAGTGTGCATGCAATAATCTTGTTGCAGTTACCATGCAAAAAACAATGTTCTATGAGTTTTTCCCAACTATTTGTTCATCTATACCAAATCTGGTCACAGTTATACATTAATCTTTAAAATCCTCTGTATTAGTGTATTTGAATTCAGAATTTTCTAGTTGTTTTAAACATCCATCAGACATGATAAAATATTCCTTCTTGATGTTCACATTTCCAACATACGTTAACGGTTGCCATACATTCTAGACAGTTTCTTTGGCAATACAAAGCAATGATACATCATTTTACAAAAATTGTCTTTAAGATTATAACATGGTGCAAATTTCAATTATGTTAACCATGTATATTTCCATTGTTCTATCTGCATATTTTAACCAAATGTTTAGCTCACTTTATGATACACACATTTGTTCTTCTGTTTTAAATTTCAATAAAAGTTTATACATGCTAGCAATTAAATGTTCATCATTTGTATACAATTCTGTTTCAAACTGTCTTGCAATGTTTAAAACCATAAATACGTTTGTCTACTTTAATTTTTTCTAATAATTGTAAATAAGAAGGCCACTGACAACTATGTCCCTCTGCCACAAATTCTTCTTTTGTTTTCATTTTACATTATCCTTGGCAACAATCTGAAACTTCATGAATGGGCCAATGAGCTAAAGAGTTTGGGGGATCCCTGGCATCAAAATAGAAGGTTAAACAAGATAAAAACATACATTCTAAAATGCTCAGTGGTGTAGTTAAACAATATATCTATTTTAACCCCCTTCTGTTTCTATGTTGGCCCTCATTTATCAGTAATTGGATTAAAATGGAGCCTCTTATGTCTTTGATTCTCTTTATAACCAAATCTTGGTTTAATGTGAAAGGTGGTAATTGCTTCCTTGGTACCACAAAAATAGCCTTATTTGCAATATTTTTTGAAATGTTCATTTTTTTCCGGATTTGGAAAATGATATACGTTCTCAAAACCTATTGAATAAGCAACATTAATTTTTATGTGAGAAGGACATTTTTAGCTATCTCTAGTTTTAGAGACTTCCCTTAAATGCTTTTGATGCTATATTTCTTTTGAGGGGAAACCTACAATTCTATTCCAAATTTGTATTAAATAAAATAAAGTAAAATTAGAAACTCTATTGAGTACTCCCCCTCCTTTTTTTCTTTGCTGTTGAGCTTATGTATCCAGCTAGTTGTCTTCTTATTGTTTTCTCAGCTTGCTTAGCAGGGAAGATTGACCTTCCTTTCCTTATATTACATCTTTGTGTGTGGTGGTTGAATGCACTGAATATTTTATCCCATCTGTGTTTTAATAATAGAACAATGGGTATTTTATGTATTATGAGATACCATAAAAGGTATTATTTGGATAGTGTATTAACAAGCAATATTAACATTCAGAGAATAAATCCATTAAAATTAGCCCTGATAATTTAATATACTTGCTGAAAGATACTTATTTTAGTTTATAAAATAACAAATGTGGAAGTTCACGTCATAGGAGAAATTCAGGCATGTCATTTCCACTGTTGGACTTTTGAGATGTAAATGAGGATACCCCTTGTGCCCATATTAAAACAAGAAATGTCTCTGACACATTTTTCTTTTTGAAAAATACTCATTCTTATGTTTATCCTCTCAAATCCCAGCAACAAACTAAACAAAACACATGATGTAGGTAAGCAAAGCTAGAATATAATTACAAGAATATAGGGGGAACAAGCAAACATTTGCTTTTTACAATTTTTTGTAGTTTTATAGAAGCTTAATACTACAAAAGCCCAGTAATATGCATGCAACGTCAATTTGGTCCCAGCAGCAGACAATTCTTTTACAATCCTGCAATGAGGATATCCTCTGTGTCATGGAAATTCATTCATTTCACCATGACTAAGTTCACACCACTGGTTGGGTTCATAACGGTGCTAAATGACCGTGCAGTTTGGTTTGCCTTCAGTGTAATATAAACCCTCTTATTATGATTATGAAACATGCTGAATACAAACTCAGTTTGATACCGTAACAGTAACATGTTGCAGAACAATTAGTATATCCTGCCTGAAGAAAACTGTATGGGAACCTGAACTTTCAAGCTATGTGCTATGATTCAGTGAAGCCCGATCTACATTTGCAGTAGAAAACAGTTAAGTAATAAGGGAAACTTAAAAAGAAAATAAAGAAGTTAATCTCCTAAACCCTACAGGGAGTATATTCTGAAGACCTGAATTGGCAATGAACCTGGTTTAATCCCAAGTCACCAGCAGTCAGGCTTGCAATAACTATAGGCAAACTTCCTCAAATGATATGAGAGGTCCATATGAAAAATGATGCTTTCTCAACAACCTGGCCTTAAATCATTTAGGGCTTTAATATTAATAAGCAGCACCTTGTATTTTACTTGGATTGTGGGGCAGTGCAGTGCTTCAAGCACAGGTATAATATGTCACATTCTTTCCAATATCATGATACCTGATTTTTTTTTACCAAATGAACTTTCCAGATTAGATGCAAAGACATCACAATGTAGAGAACATTATGGTGAAATCTGGACATTACCAGTGCATTGTAGCAGCTTTAAAATATCATAGGTGTCATATTAACCAAAGCTGATAAAAATGTTTCTATCGTTGTTTCAGTCTGAGGAATAGAAAGAAATATGGGTGCAAACCATATGTGATGGGAACAGAGGGTTAGGGTTTTTTGCATCTGCATGCTTGACAATTTAGTCCTTGTCCAGATGTTTGTATTTCAAATCTGATAGGTAGAGTGAAAACTTCAACCCAAGTACAATATTAAATGTTTCTTAACTCAAGCCATGATTTAGAGAGTAAGGGAGAAACATATTTCAAGCTTAAAGGTAATTTACAGGGAGACAAGGCATGGCGTATAGAAGATTGACTGCAAAAGAAATAAAGGTTGAAGTATTATATGCTCCAAGTTCCATTCAGGCACACCTAGTGTGAATCAGTTCTGACTGCAGCAACTGAACTACTTGAGACCAATACCTATTACAGACCTTCCTCCTTATCATAAACCTTCTTCATCATTATCATTCTGCCCTCTAGACGTCTTTGATATAGCAATTGCATTTGTACCAGCCGAGTTGTTAAAAGTGTAGGAAGTGGTCTGAATCATTAGTAGGGCCTAACTCCTCCTCAGATGTAAAACTAGGGCCTGTCTTTCATTGTCAAATTTGTCTGATGTCCTTTCTTGATTGCCTTCTTTCTCCAATGACTATTCAAATGGCAGAGGTAATTAAAATTCTTGTTAGCCCTCATTCATTCTCCTGGTCTAGCATCCCTCCCGCATCTTTCCCTGTACTGCCCAGTGCAGTGTTTCTCAATTATGGCAATTTTAAGATGTTTGGACTTCAACTCCCAGAATTTTTCAGCCAACAAAGCTGTCCAGGTCCATATCTTAAAGATTGAGGAATACTGGTCCAGTGCCCTCTTATAACTACCAATACTAAAAGTATGTACTGATCAACTTTGATTAATTGAAGCCTGGGCTAAAATAATAGTTGAGAATGTGTCATCTTGGAAGAAACATTTGGAAGAATTCCATCAATTGGCAAAGTACTGCAATATAAACTGAATAGGAGCCCTTTCTAATTTGTTTATTATGAGCAAATTATATCAAAGCATCAAAGAAAAAGGGTGGTCCTTTGACCTATAATTATGTGAACTGACAAGGACTATGTAATATTTTCTTTCAAAAATGGTATCAATTTAAGCAGCTCTAAAATCTGAAAGTCTAACAAGCATGCATGCTTTGTGAACCGTTATTTTCCTAAAAGTCTTGTTTTCTTTCTGGTTCCGAGACAAAAGGTTGCTACTTCATAGAAACTAGCAATGACCTTTCAACTTAGAAATGTATGTGCTGTTTTGCAAAAGTCAAGTAAATGTTCAGAGATTGCAAATGAAAAACACATTTTGGGAGGACGATAGGTGGGAAGCAGACCTGTAAAATAATATTTTTTTAGATAAAAGTGTGCCACAGGGTCAAATGAGGGTGTGATGTAGTTTTAATTTCCATCCTTTACCTATATGTTCTGGTACAGACTGCTCTTGTTAGTTTCATAACTAGGGTGGGAATAGAAAGAGAAAAAAGCTGTACAGAGAGATTAATTTACAAACTAGCAAAGAAGAATTAGTCACAAGAGACCAACCTCTGAGGGTCTGGCAGCCACCAGCATTCTCTTTGAAGTATGCAAAATATTTCACATGGATTTATATTTTTCCTTTTTGTTAGTCTGTCTTTTAAGTTTCTCAGTTTGTTCTTTCTTATAATCCTGCAATGGGTCAGAATTAATTGATGTAATTTCTCTTTTGATGGCCTCATATTTAAAAGAACAGACCTAGAGGAAAGATTATTAATTCTAAAAACCCTATATAAAATGCCATTTTAAATTTTTTTTTAAATAAGACCATTTAAGCAAAAAAATGTTCTCAGTCTTATTTGCTCTGAATATTGGAATAAAGATAAAAACATAAGCATTTGATCTTGCATGTAGTTTTTGTTCTTCCAGTATTTAGCATCTGGTTTGGAATATTGTAACACATTTTATGCAGAATCCCTTGAAGTTGGTTTGTAATTATAATTAACTGAAACAGCAGCTGCTAGAAAATAAGCTGGAAGCAAAGCAAAAATTATGTAACCAATCTAACCAGTTACAGATTGGTCCTTAGCCTGTTTATAAATACATTTCTAAAATTTAAAGCTCCAGGTTGGGACTTATTCTCCCATAAATTAGAACATTTAGGAAGATGCCTTCATTTAGTATCTGATGATTTCCCATTTCCTTTACCTCACATCACAATTTAGCAGAACAGCCTAATTTTACTCTTTGAAAGGTTAGAGTGAAGAGATAATTTGCACCACTTAAATCTGAATCTAAACTATAAATATTTGTGCTGATAGTGGTGGTAATTATTTATTTATTATTTTATTTGTATCCCACATTTATGATTTTTTACAAATAACACAAGGTGGCGAACATATCCATCATACTTTCCTCACCCTATTTTCTTCCACAGCAACAATCCTGTGAGGTGAGTTGGGCTGAGAGAGTGCCTGGATCAAGGTCATCCAGCTGGCTTTCCTAGCTAAGGCAGGACTAAAACTCACATTCTCTCACTTTCTAGTCTTGTTCCTTAACCACTAGACCAAACTTGGTGATAATATCAATGTCATATCTAAAACAAAATAAACATCCATGGTTATGGGATTCAACCCACCCTGTTTAGCCTGCCATTCATCTTGTTGTTTCTATTAATTGACTCAGTTTGGTGAGGTGCTAGGATGATAGCACAGTAGCTTTTTACTACTGTTGATATACAGGCTCTTTGTAGATATTAGGGGAGACATTCTGCATACCATATTATATTATAAAAGCTGAAAAATTCACATAGATTTTAAACCAGTTATTAAAAATTCTCTATCAAATAGGAAAAAAATCAAGCATTTTACTGGAATTCTAAAAGTATCTAGAAATGAACTAGAAGTGTTAAGGTTGTGTTTTATAATAAGTTTGCCAAATTCTTTCTCTGTATAATGGTTTATATATCAGAACTGAAAGGCATGACAAAAAAAACTGCCCACAAAGTGACTGCAAAACCAAAACATCAATATAACTTTCCATATTTTTTTATGTCATTGATGTTGGAACCAATCTGGGTGTGTGCATAAAGGACAGAACAAAATATGGAATTATTACTTGGAAAAATATGTAACTGTTGTGTGGAACTGTTCACTTGACTTTTCCAGATGTTCCTCTGTTTCAGTGAGATACCAAATATTTCAAGTTTACTTCTTTGAAGACAACTGTAATCCCAAAGCAATAGAATATTAATGGCAAATGGCAGATTTATAGACTACTTCTAGAAGGTCATAGAGCTGTTATAATAATTTTATAGAGCAAACATAAGACATATAACAATTGTTTCAATATTCCCTTGTTAATCAACTGTGTATGCATATGTGTTTGCATCTATGTATATGTGTATAGGCATGTGTGTCTATATCTTTGTGTGTATGTGTATACGTAAGTTCCTCAGATGAACAAATGAATCTCCTAGCTTCCTCCAGGTGACTTCAGGTAAATATGTGTGTGTGTGTGTGTGTGTATGTGTGTGTGCATGTGTGTGTGTGTGTATACATTATTTTTCATTATGAAGCTGAACAAAAAGATATCTGTTTCTGTTGTCCAAATGTTAGCCCTGACTTGTCAGGAATCTGCTTGTAGAGGCAAAAATCAAATTTCTGTTTGTTCAGACAGAGTGCTGTAACATTTTCAAAGTTTTGGGAAATCTTTAATTTGTAAACCCAACAGTATCTCTCTATTCTATTTATAAGCAACAGGCCAAAGTTTCAAATGCCATTTTTTCTTAGTATCCTGCTTCTAATAGCAAAATACCAAAACTATAATAATAATAGAACACCCCACTGTTTACTGTTGCTGTAGTTAGATTTAGAATATGGACAGAACAATACCTGAAACACAACCTGCCAGATATTACTATTATAAAAAAGTATGGTTCATAGATGCATCAATACTAGAATATATTCAAATTGGCAAAAAGGAAAAAATTAACAAAATATTTGAATCTGCATATTTTAGTTGAAAGAAAAAGTTAACTATAGCTGGACAACCTGTGACCGTTGGGTCATCATTGCAGAGATATTTCCTTAGCTAAATTGAGAAATAGAATGAGCTCAGGTGAGTAAAAAGGCAATGGAAGGGGGAGGGACTTCTGGCTTCCTGCCAGTTTCCTATGATTTTCCTTGTGAGAAGTTGGCAGGGAATGTTATAAAGAGAA
>JANHJO010010825.1:0-20048 GCA_032468235.1 Pseudoxyrhopus heterurus
TGGGATTCGAACTGCTAAATTGCAGGCAGCTGGGAGCTGAATACTTAATTACAAAGTACAGCGTTCTTACCCTCTGCGCCACTCAAGGCTCTTATGGATGATTGATGCCTCCCCTCCTTTAAATTTGATTCCCTTCTAGGTTTATTTTTTTCCATATTTTTTATCTTTGCTGTTTAAGAGTTATCTGTGTGTTGTTATTGTTCTTCGTTTTTAAATATTTTAACGGTTGTAGGTTGCCCAGAGACATTGGGAGTCAGGCAGCATACAAAACTGATTTATTATTACTATTACTGTTTAAACAAAACACGACCACATATCTGGCTCTCAAAGCCCCCACCTGCCTCCAAATCCCCTATTGTATTTCTATGTCCACTTTTTCATACAACTGATTGATTTTTATTTCCTCCAAACTCATGATTCCTCCTGAAGCTTCCAGGCATAATTCTTTTTAACTCACAGTGCGCCCAACCACTGCAACCTCTATGCCCAGTGCAAAGACCCAATATCCAGTTGTTGTTGTTGTTTTTATTAAGGGCAGTATGTGTTAATTTTGAAAACCCGAATAAATATAAATAAAATGAATAAGAACATAATCTCTGACATACTGGGGATATTCTATCTCCTCACCACAGTTTTAGCAGCAGCGGTCCTGAAAGTGTAGTGAGAGAGGAAGAGACTGAGTCAATTTGAAATCTGATGCTGATATAACCAAATATATTTGAAGTGCTGCACAGATTCTCCATGGAAGTTCCAAAGCATCGCATTTAAGCATTAACATCATATGCGTTGTATGGTGAATGAATACCCCATGTATCCCACTTTTGGACACTTGAAATATAAACCTTCTGCAAGGCAGTTTTTGTCCATGCAGGCTCATCCACCCATATCTCACATGGCTTCTTACTTATTATTATAATGGTTCAAATTCAACTTTTCCTCAAAGTCTAATGTAATCTATTTAGTCATATATCACATCCTCACCCCTGCCGCACACAGAAAGAGCGGAAGCCTTGCCTTCTGAGAAGCCAAAGAGAACGAGAGAAAGCTGCAGCTGTCACTTATAAAGTTCAAAGCTTCCTTCCAAAGGAATGCACTGGATGACACACTTTCAGTTCTCTCTGCCTCCTCCATCCACTGAAAACTTTTTTTGCTTGCTCAAAGGCTCCTCTTTTTCCTGCTTTGATTAGAGCACAATACTTTTAATAAAGAAATACAGTACATGGTTACTCAGATGTCGATCCCACTGCATTGGGCAAGACTTACTTCCAGGAAAGTGCATTTGGGATAATTAAGAAGACAGGAAAAAGAAGAGTTCAAACTTCTTCTCTTATGAAGGATTATCTGCCTTCGTATACACACATTTGGGTGAATATTAGTGGAATAAGAAATGACATTGCTACATGCCTGTAGTCTGAGATGCTCACCATATGCCCTTTTCTAATCATTATATGCCTCCTCATCAGAAGAGTAACTACTTAGGAACTTTAAAAGCTCTCCATTAAAAGGCTCACCTGTTCCATTTTTGAAGGTGGAGGCCAAGTTCTCTTCCTCTCTACTGCTGCCTCCTGTTATTTCCTATGGGCTAAGAAATTCAGAAACTATCTTTTGTCAAATGTTCCCTGGATAAAGACTGTAGCTCAGTAAATACTGCATACATGCAAAAGATCACAGGCTCAATCTCTGACGTCTCTAAGCAGGATTGGGAAAATCTCTCCAAAAACCTGAGGTACTACTGCCAATCAGTGCATAGGCAATACCGAACTAAATAAGACTATTTGGCTTACACAGCTTCTTTATCTAAAAGAAGATCTGTTGTGTCAGCTACAAAGAAAATACTCCCCATTATTTTAGACAGAGGAAATCAAGCAGGTGGGAAGCAATTACAAGTGCAAGCCTCACAGCTGACAAGTTAAACTATAGGCATTTTAGAGAGGAGGAAAGGAACACTAAAAAAAAGAAGATTAAAAAAACAAAAACAGAGTTTCACCAGAAATCCTTGGTAGGTTCTGACTTACCCTGCCAATACAGGAAGCAGCTCGGATACAAGCAACTGAGGGGGCAGGAGCCTCAAGGTTGCACCCCTTGTTGATTTGGGGTGACCCATAGCCCGGTGAGGAGATTCTGCTTCTCCCTGAGGGTCCTCGCCTGAATCCGACAGCCCTTTTTGCTCTGCAAGGGACTGGGAGCAAAGAAGAACAACAGCCCTTCAGTGCCAGGCAGCAAAAGGACAGAGGAGGATCCACTAAGGGCCTTTCTTCCTAGATTGGGTCAGTAACAATTCTGTCACTATCATAAACTGATGGGTGTTATAGCAGCAGCTGCTGGGATTCAAGTACCTATACCCCAATGACAAGCAGCCTCTGTGCAATCCTTCCACCTCTTTTACCCCCATAAATCTTTGGCTTTATATGAATCATAAGCAACACTGATAACATTTGTCAGATTTTAAGAAGACTCTCCCTGTTATTCAATCACAAGTGAACAAGCTCCACAGGCTCTAGCCAGATTGGCAAAGACTTCCAGATGTCACCAGCTAGGTTCCTTGACACCCTCCTGCAAAACTGCTTGATTTCCTGGAGATTTCCTGGAGAACTACCAAGTTCTCAAGGTCCCCCCAAACTGGATTTTAAACTTAAAGAGACCAGGTTTTTCAAAAATGCAAACTAATGCCCAATCAAATAAATGACCAAAAATGAAGTCAGGTCATGTCACTTTGAAAGGTGGTGATAATTCCTACAGAAATGTGATGTGGAAGGAAGGAAGGAAGGGAGGGAGATTTCCAAACTATGGATGGTGAATACGAAGTTAATTCTGCCACTTTTTCCTCAATTCTCACATATATCAAATAAAGGAATGATGAAAATAAATTCACACAATTTACCAGCCCACTCAAGGCATGCCAAGGCCGAATCATATACATGTATCAGACTTTAGGCAAAAGTCAAAGCAACATCCCACTTATTTGGAAAACAGACAGCAGCTCAAGAGATATAAACATGGAACAAGCAATGACAAAGCAATACAAAGGTATCTGCAAATTATTATTAGATTTCCTCTCTCTTCTAATCCAGCCTGGGCAAAATGATGGATGGGCTATTAAACAAAGTAAATATGAAAAAGGACAGGCTGCATTACACTTTTCTGTACTTATATATTTTGTGTAATTGAAGAACCAACGTGCAGGAACTTCTGTAGGAGGAGAGACACTGCATGAAATCTTCTCTCAATGTTGACCCCATACATAGAATTATTAACCCAACCGGATTCTATATGCCCCAAATTACAATAAATCAGCAGTGCACTGTTTGATAAAATACAAAATAAAATTCCATTATTTTGACCAGTATGCTGTATTATATCACTTTCCCAAACATCAAGTTAAAGAGAAATTTCTCTCAGGGCTAACGCTGGCAATCAATTTTTTCTTCTTCTCAAATGGGACTTAAACCTGCATTTCATTTCCCAAAGAGAAGCAGGATCAGAGAAAGTTTCGCACAACAGTTCAATTGAATGACTGTTCAATATGGTAGAAGTACTTGAAGTTACTTAAAATCTATGAAATTTTCAAATTCCAAAACTGAAGTATTGAGCTATCTTTAGCTATGCTTAGAAATGAAACTACGCTCATTACTGTATAAACTTGCAGATAAGCCCATTTGCAGATAAGCCAAACCTCACATTTTTAACATAATATCATGAAAAAATGTGCCAACTGCAAATAGGTCAACCCTTGACATTTTTGTACATTTTAAAATAATATTCTAAAGGACTTTAATACTTTGTATCAATAAATGTTTTTTTTTTCCAAGAACAGATTTTGTTTTAAATTTTCACAATTGGCTTATCTGAGGGTGATGTGTTTTTCATAATATTTTGGTTAAGAATTTGAGACTTGGCTTATCCATGAGTATATATGGGTACTTTTAAAAACTATTACCATATATACACATAGATAAGCCCACCTATGGATAAGCCAAACCCAATTTGGGAGGTGTACTTTATAATCTAAAATTACTGGTTTATCCAGGAGTATATATGGTACATACAGAACTAATTGCTATGAAGTCTAGAAAATGAATGAAATGATAAATATAGGTCCTCATTGCACAGGTGTGGAAGTAAAACCTTCCCTTTAGGCATGCCATTGCTCTTATAGAGCAGCCAGCAACCTCACAGAAACAACTTGAGGAAGAGGAAAAAACAAAAGGATATTAGAATTAACCTAAGAGCAACACAAAAAGCCGTACAGTATAATACTAAAGTCAGACATATTTTCCTGGGCCTGTCAATGGCAGGGCAATAATGCAAAAACATAGAGCTTATAAAATATTAGAATCACCACCTAATTAAAAAATTCATTGGTCACATGAGTAACTTTATACCTTGATTTAATAATCACATTCAATCTGCATAAAAGTATATTTCTGAAACAAGAAGCATGCTTATTTCCCATTAGGTTGGTACCAACTTAGAAGAACCCTGTTGGCAGTGTTTAAATTGCAGTATTTCAGGCTAACTCTGCCCACAACCTGCAATTCAATCATGATGCGCTCTAAGTTGACTCAGCCTCCCAACCTTCCAAGGTCAGTAAAATGAGGACCCAGATTGTTGGAGGCAATATGTTGACTTTGTAAGCTGTTCAGAGAGTGTTATAAAGCGCTATGGAGCAGTATATAAATTTAAGTGCTACGGCTAAGTGTTAAGAGGCCTTCTTAAATGATAAGAAGGAAGAATGCAATTTTACATAGTACAATAATTTAAGAGAAAATTTAAGAGAAAGTGATGGACAGGTAGCATTTGATGTCTGCGAAAATAAGAACATTTAAAATAAACATTGGATATGTGGAAAGTAAAATAGAATCTATGTGGTGGACTTGTGAATTGGCCAAAAATGTTTGGTTATTGAACCACAGGATATTGATGAAAATAAAAGAAATCCCTTTTCAGATGAAGTCAGAATGTACTTATTAGGGTTTATGGTAGAAGTAAGTAAGTAAGAAGTATGATGTCTTATCACTGGAGCAAGACTATTATATGCAGAGAAAAGGAAAAATAAAAAGCTTCAATTGTTAAAGGCTGTATATTTAAAACCATATTCAATCTTGGTGGATATGACAAAACTGACATGTCTAATTAGAGAGAAATCTATAGAGGTTTTTATTAAAGATGGAGCTGGTTTATGGATTATATTATAAAAGTAGAGAAAAATAGGTTGATGGTAAAAGGTTTAATAGATTAAATAAGGGGGGATAATGGAAAATTTAAGTATTGATTACAATGGTATAAAAGAATAATAAATGGTTAATGAATCTATAAGGAAAGCAAAGAGCTAAAATGGACATATTTTTAAAACAGACGTTTAGTGTTGTGTTTCTACGTTTATGTTTCTAGATATGTTTAGGTATTGTGCTTTTTAATGTTTATTTTATGTGTAGAGTTTAAATCATTTATATAAGAAGAATGCCTTTAAAAAGTTACTGATTACCAACTGAACATTTTTGAAAGACAAAAAATATCAGACAAATCACTTGAAAATATGCTTCACAATTGTTGACTACTCTTTTAGATGATAGACTGTGGCATCTTCAGAACAAGAAGCAAAAGATTATTTTTCAAAACCCCTGAGAATTACAGTTGGACAGTGTAGAATCTATTCTGCATAAAACTGCCAAATTAAGGAGAAGAGAGTTTCTTATAGGATTTAAAAAAAAATATCAAATAATCTGATTAATTGGCAAAAGCACTTGAGGCAAGGCAATATTTTTTGCCATTAATATTACTTTCTCTTACAAAATCCATTTATAAACCACCCTTGTTCAAGAGCAGATGTACGTTTATTAATAAAGATATGAAGGTCTCATCTATCTATTCTGTGATTTTTAACCAGGCGATTTCTCAGGGATTCATCTGTCAGCCATACACCCAATTTCCCTTCTAATGCTCATATATGGGATACTGGAATTAGGAAACCATATCAGCACTGCAAAAATGTCAGCAGCAAAGAGAGGGTTTTTCCCCCCCCATCTTTTTGCTGCTGTCTAGTGGTAGGTTTTCTGTTTTATCCAGATCATATATCAGTGATGGCGAACCTTTTTCGGTTCATGTGCCAAAATCGCGCGCGCAAGCGTGCTCCCCACCCACAATGCAATGCGCCCTCCCACGCATGCACGCCCCTTTTTTAGCTAAAAAAAGCCCCAAAAACAGCTGGTTTTAGTTAAAAACGGGATGGGGGGCCGCACGCAGGCGACGGCTGGCGTGCCATAGGCTCTGCGTGCCATTCTGACATGGCGTGCCATAGGTTCGCCATCACGGCCATATATGATAACCCTAGATGTTGTTTAAATTCAGACACTGCACAAGAGGCTTAAGCATATAGTACATGAACGAAGTACACATTTTGGAACCTAAGCCGGTTTTCTCAGTACAACAATACAAAAGAAAATTCTCAGTAGATCAATCAACATCATGTTATTCCCATTAGGAACAGGACTTGAAAAACCTTCTTAGTTTATTCCATTTAAGCCTGGGGGAAAAAAAATCACAATTCTCTTGTCTCAATTTATAAGCAAGAATAATTCATTCGCCTTCCTTACCTTCTGTGCTTTATCTTTCTGAAATACAAAGACAGGAGGTGCAATGGCTGGCTTTTCTGTGAAGAAATAAATAAAAGAGATCTTATATTGCCTAATATTGAGACATACCACATGCAGTTCTCGCTCTAACAAATGAATGCTGCTTTGTCAACCACCATATCTTTCCCACTATTCAGGTGTGGATGAAAAATGCTCTTAAAGACAGGTCAACTGATCAGAAAGATGTTCATCTCACTGTTACCAAACTCTCTTATAGTTTCCTTAGATATATCAATAACAGCAATAAAGAAGGCCTTAAAATCTGTTCAACCAATACATTTTCTTAAGTGAACTAATGCAATGTAAAGCAACTGCCCTCCTATATTCACTTATGTATCCTGCCTAATTTCTTTAATTTTATATATTTTACTTCTTAAGGATTTGGTCCTGAAAAATGTCTTAGGAACATTTGAAACAAGTAAACGAAGTATTTATTCTTCTTTTTAAATCTAAAGGCTTTGAAGTTGAGTGATTTCAAATTATAAAATAATGATGTCTAATGCTTCATGTAGATAAACAACATCCAAAATGTGACCGCTGGTTTATAAATAAGGCTAGCGTCCAATGCACTTTGTTCTATTGGGTCACAAATGTTTGAAGGACTTCAAAATTATAGTCTGTGATATCCCGACTCTTTTAGCAGCATTACAGAACACAAGAGCAAACAAAGCTGTTATGAATCTAATGAAATAAATAGAATTTTTTCCAGAAGTGCCAAATATTTCAAGATGGACAATAACTTATTATAGCCTAATTAACAATGGCTCTACAAAGAGACAAGGTAAATTCGTGGAAGAGTAAACTTCTATTCATGGCAGTAATAATAAAGTACACTTGTTCATGAAATGACATTCATAGGCACTCTGAATATCAATTACATGGAAGCAACTATTTTCTTACTTTACTAATGGGTTTTGTAGAGGCATCAGGTTAACTGTTATATGAAGCAGATGTGAGATTGATATGGGCAGAGATTTTCTTAAGTTCTAATAAGCACAATATTCTATGACAAGTAAATGCAAATAATAATGAAGGACTTGGACAAACTAATGGATTTATCAATGCTATGACAGCCAATTACAGAACCTCCAATTTCAGGTGTAACCTACCTTTAAATATTAAAGGCTGAAATCAGAGGAAAGTGATTGTTTCCTAAATGTAATCTGATAATCACTGAAGGAACTAAGACGCTAAGCTAGACACTCTTGTGTCTGATTTCTTGACGCACATGTTATTATGCTTAAAACTTTAAACCACCTAATTTGCCAGATAAGCTTTGATTATCCCAAGATTATACAGTACAGGTAGTTCTTGAGTAACAACCATTCATTTAGTGACCAAAATTACAGCAGCACTGAAAAAAGTGACGTGTGATTGATTTTCACACGTAACTATTGCAGCATCCCCAAGGTCATGTGATCAAAATTTGGGCAATTGGCTGGCATGTATTTATGACACTGTCCCAGGGTCATGTGATCCGCATTTGAAACCTTCCCAGCTGGCTTCCAACAAGCAAAGTCAATGGTGGAAGCCAGATTCACTTAACAACCACATGATTCACTTAACAACTGCAGCGATTTGCTTAACAACTATGGCAAAAAGGTCATAAAATGAGGTACAACTCATGTAACTGTTTCACTCAGCAACAGAAATTTTGGGCTCAATTCTGATTGCAAGCTGAGGACTACCTGCATTATATAGATCCACCACTGGGCAGGAGGCACATAGGGAAAAGAAGCTAATTATATAAATTGCTGCTTGTGAATGTGCTGTGCGCTTTAATAAGCAAAAAAATAAAAATAAAAATGTGATATTATCAGCACATATAGATTCTTTCATTTAGATCTGGAACATGATCTTCCTGATTGGGTTATTCTTGCTTTTTCTACCATTATGGCACTTCTATCTTATTACTATTTTACACAGTCTTAGCCATTCTAACCTATTACTTCATCTAGGAGTTCATGAGAATGGCTCCCTCCATCATAAATTCTTTCTGATTCTGATTGGTCTAGGTCTATATCTATCTTCTTGTCCAAGATGCAAAATAATAAGCAATTTGCATAAATTCCAAGGCATTCTTCTACATGTTTCATGATAGGCTGTGGTGACAGGAATTTACTCCTATATATCTCATCTTTGAGCTTGTCCTAGAAATTAGTGGAGAGAGAAAGAACTAGTAGTAGCATGGAAGCACTGTTCACTCACATGAGATTCACTCACTCCTGCTTGGGCAGGGGGTTGGACTAGATGACCTACAACGTCCCTTCCAACTGTTAATCTAATTAAACTGAGGAGAGAATCATATTCCATATACATTTTCAGGCCCTCTCATTGTAATAATGACTTTATAGATTTTAGGGAATATATTCCATTTTTACCACAGGCTGTTCTGCTGTTTCTATATTTATAAAGAGAAATAACTGTTCTTCCCATGCTCAGATGCACTCATATTTTATTCAGATCGTCTAAGATATGCTAACAAATAAAAAAGGAGCGGACAGAAAAACATTTATGTTTGGTACTGAAGCCAGCCTCAGTTGAGATGCTTCACTATGCTACTTTTTAAAACATACATATGCCTTCATTGGATTAAAAAAACAATTTTTAAATGTCATATATCATATACCACCCAGGGATGTTTATTATAACAAGCATAATGGAAATACTGTTTGCAGATTTCCACACACACATATAAATTGGTAACACTATTTTCTTCTCTTTTTGCTGCCCAAGTATCAGTAGGAATGCAGGGCTAGTTAATCCCTGGATATCTTTATAATTCACTAATTCCTGTTGATTTTCAGAAGTAGCTTTTATGGGCAAGTTATTGCACAGAAGGGGCTACTATACCTCAGCTAAGCACTCAATGAATGAAGTGCTTTTACCATTGTTCATTTCTAGCAGTCAGTAACGTTTCCTACCAATCTATCCACATACATCCAGATAAATTATCATATCCAAACTACTAGAAGTAGCCTAAAAATTCAGCTCTGGTAATAACAGAGTTGACAAGGAAAGTCAGAATTAAGCTCCCTCTCAACAGCTCCTTCTCAACTGACGCTCTGCTCCTTCAGCCTTAGTGATGGATTGCCTGAAATCTCCCTAAGTTGATGGATTGCCTGAAATCTCCTTAGCTGCTATGACTTGTGAAGAACTCCCACATCTGATGTTTCCTAGAGAAACTTAAGACATATTGGTATCAATTCAGCATAATGGACAGAATTGGGAAACCTTACAAGCTTGACTGTTCAATCCAAGTTCGGAGGCAATTCTTTCTAATCTACTTACACCATAGAATAAGATAAGAAGAATAAACACCACAGATTAGTAAATTCTGCCAGGCAGATGTAATCGCTTCTGCCATGACTCCATGGCACAACCAAAACAGCTTTTATGTCAACAAAAGAAAGGAGGAAAAGCCAGCAGAGTTGAACTCTGGGTGATGGGAAATCTCCTCATTCTTAGCACGGCACTCCACAAATGCTCAGGGGCACTCTTGCCCTAGGGGAAGAGCATGAAGGATGGAGAGGGGAGCAGCTCGAGACTGAACTTTTGAGAAAGCCCTCTGCCTATGCTCAGAGGACATCCTCATCTTCGCCACCTAGGGGACCGGGAGGCCGCTCCCTTTGTCCGGCCTGGCCGTAGCCCGCACGCCAGTTCTGGTGAACCGGGCAGTCCCCAGACGGCCAATGAAGATCTGGGAAGCATCCGGCCAAAAACATCTCGTTCTCTCTCACTTCCACTTAGCCACTTCTTTCCCATCACTGTTACCACCGCAATCCCCCCCACCCGGTCCTGGCCACCTACCTTCGTTGGCCAAGTCCGCCATTTTACTTCCTTAATCACTCCCACAATACACTGCGCCAACGACGGGCAAAGCCGCTCTGCCCGGTCTATGCGCGCTCGCGTCGGAGCAACAGGGGACGCCAAGAGGCATGCGCAAAACGAGGGGCAAGGAGACCGCTTGTAAAAGACAAAAAGGGAGTAGGATTAAAAAAAGGAGGAGGAGCTACAGCAAGACCCGTTGCGCATGTGCGTCTCTACTAAACGTTAAAGTCTTAATTCAAAAGGCTCCACCCACGGACGGTCTTGCGGGCTCAGCAGAGGACTTAGGCATCGACGTAGTCGGGCGAAGGACGAGAGAGCGCGAGCGGGGCGGCTCATACGCAGGTACGCATGCGCACTGATTGCTTCCACCCCTGTTGTCAGTATCCCGTAAAACTCGAACACCCCGTGGGAAGAGGCGGGCGCATGCGTATGGGAGAACGTTCCGTCACAGAGGAGGCTGCTCCAATGGGCAAAAGGCACAACTATTATATAGCTTTTTATTTTAAATAGAGCACATGGTCAGGTTGTGCCAACTCCTGTATTGCTAATAATGTTAACGAATTCCTTAATTCGCTATTAACAATGATTTACATCTATATTACTATGTTTATTTATATTTGCAGATATATATACACAAAATATATGCATATTTATTAATATTATTTCTATGATAATTTGTAATAATTTTACTATTACGATATTAATCGAACAAAGGAATTGTGGCGTATATTTTCAATAACTATTTTATCCCTGATGTAATGAATTGTAATAGTATTAATTATATTATGCTAAATAATAATTGTAATCCATCCTCAGGGGGAAAAAATAAAGGGAAGCATATGTTTATAATATATATCTTATATAAATAGTACAATCACAAGCAGTTAATAGCAACAATGCAATAAATATGAGCTAATGTAAGATATATTTTTGCTTGTGTCTTTAGTATGCTCATGTGATAATGGAATTATTTATTAAAGTGGCAAATATTAGAGCAACATAATTGATACTATCATTTTCATTTTAGTAACCACTTATTTATTAATTTATTATATTATTATTTTCATTTTCAATTCAGGGACTCAGGGTGACCTATGTATACATTACTTTCTTCTATTTTTCCCCACAACTGCAACTTATGTTTGGTCAAGAGAGGAATTGGTCTTAAGTCACTCAGTGAGCTTCCATGTCTGAAACTGGATTAGATTTTTCCTTTTCCAATCCAATACTTTAATAGCTGTAGCACACTATAATATTTGTATTATTTAGGTTTTAATTTTTATGCTTTCGTTATCCTGTAATGTATTTACATGTAGCAAGAGAGCGAGAAAATAACAGAGGACACCAATATCTGTTCAATTAATTTCTATCTTGCCTCTCTGTCAGAGAATGACAGTCCTACACAAGAATAAAACATGGCATTTTGTTCTGGGCCTTATAGTCTCAAAATCATTACTAAAATACTCTGTTGTTGTAGCCATAATGTCAAAACTAAAAACAAAAGTTTACTTTGAGAAAGGATTTTTCATGGATCTGATCAGTATTCAAAGCATTAAGACATGATGACAACTAATGAGAATTCCCTAGGAACATAGGAAGACACTATTGTTCAGTTACCTCCTGTCAGACTGATAGCAACCTTCCAAAGCTGCCAACAGATTTTTGCTATCTGTAGGAGTGGACAGACTGCAAAAAGCAGCCTACTCACTGTGTCCCAGAATATCCACGGTATCCTCCTCTCCTCCAACATAACCCTGCTTATCCTGCTCCTGGCTATCTGAGCTGGAGCATCTGCCCACATGTGCTCCCTCTATGATGGCAATGGTTGACCTTTTACCTTCACAAAGGAGTGGAGTCATGAAGGAAGGGGAGGTGGGATTGATGACATCATGCCGCCTTCTGGTTCAGTGCACACTTTTCACAGCCTTGGTATTTTAACAAAGCATAGAGAATCTTGTCTTCTCTCTTCTTCCCAAAGGGCACAAGCCATGAAGGAACCTTATCACATCAGCCTAGTTTGTTTGTTCTCATCACAATGAGCTAAAGCAGGCTTCTTAAACTGGAGGTTTCCATATGTAACCTTCCAGAATGCCACATAAGTTTGTTTTCTGGGTGTTCTGAATTATAGGCCCAATAGATCTGGCAGGGACCAGATCTGAAATAGAGTAATGTATGTACAATAAAGTTTCTTTGTAAATTTTCTCTGTTGACTGTGCTGGCACTAAGTCTATATTACCTATATCCCTGACATGCATCAACTATATAATTGGTTATATTTGTAATTTTGGTGTTTTGTTAGCTGTATTATATAAGCTGACTAGAGTTACAGGTAGTCCTCAACCATTAATGTAGTGACCCTTCAAAGTTACAACAACACTAAAAAAATTACTTAAGACCATTTTTCATATTTATCACCATTGCAGCATTCTCATAATCACTTGATCAAAATTCGGGCAGTTGACAACTGGAATGCATTTATGATGGTTGCAGTATCCTATGATACACTTTTGCCACCTTCTGACAAGCAAAATCAATGGGGAAGCCAGATTCACTTAGCAATCATGTTACTAATTTAAAACTGCAATGATTCACTTAATAACTCTGGCAAGACAGGTTGTAAAATAGAGCAAAGCTCACAACAACTGCCTTGCATAGCAACAGAAATTTTGGGCTCAGTTGAGATCATAAATCAAGGACTACCTTTACTCAAGTGACTTGAGGCAGCATATACAGGTAGTTAAGTCCTTCGACTTAACAATAGTTCATTTAGTGACCATTCAAAGTTACAACAAGTCACTTGTTATGACCATTTTTCACACTTATGATTGTTGCAGCATCCATATTATAATGTGATCAAATTCGAATGCTTGGCAACTGATTCATATTTATGATGGTTGCAGTGTCCTGAGGTAATAGGATCCCCTTTTGCGATCTTCTGACAAGCAAAGTCAATGAGGAAGCCAGATTCACTTAACAAACATATTACTAACTTAACTGCAGTGATTCATTTAAGTGTGGCAAGAAAAGTTATAAAATGGGGGCAAAGCTCACTTAACTATCTTACTTAGCAACAGGAATTTTGGGCTCAATCATGGTTGTAAGTTAAGGACTACTGGTATCTGTTTTGTTGAAAAATTTAATAACTTGGTGTAGGGGATAAAGGCGCCAAGAACCAGAACTTTATATCTCCTTTGACACCCGAAGAGGGAGAAGGAGGGGGAGAAGGAGGAGGAGGAGAAGATCTATGCATGTAGAAAATAATATATTAATTGGAACAGCCTTCCCTAAACTGTATTAGTTCACTACCAATAATTTTAAACTGAATATGTAAGGGGGGGAAAAGCCATTGCATATAAAGCATATCTTACAATCTTTCCATCTGGTGCTTCTGAGATATATTGGATGGCAACTGTCATCACGCCTGAAGGGAGGATAATGGAAATTGTAGTGCATTTTTATTGGAAATTATAACTCACTATTATTTGAGGTCTGCTTTGTAAATGTGGAGGATGGGAGGGAGAGCTAAAAAGCCTGGAAGTATTGACAGGGCATACATATATATACTCTGTGTGAGTGTCTGTGGTGGTGTGTAGAGCAAAAACACTTTTCTATATATTTGAATAATGATGGAGCCATGGAAATGCTCTATAGCTGTATTATTTTCCTTTTGAATTCCTCTTCCTTTGCCTTCCTGGAATCCTTTGTGGTTTTGGAAATGTTAGATATGTATAAATGATTATGTATTCTGGAAACCTAACCTACCCAAAGAAATGTCAGTAGGATCCGATAGAACAATGTTTATCAATCTCAGGAACTGTATGGACTAACTACTAGCATGCTGGCTGAGGAATTATGGGAGTTGTGAAGTGTCCACACAGGCTAAAAAGCTGCTCAGACTGGGAAACGCTGGAGTAGAGTATCAACGGTACCGCTCTAGCCACTACATCTATAGCTCCGGGAGAAAGCATCCTAGGTTTCCACGGCAACCGTGAACCGACCATGGAAGTGATATTAATTACTTCCGGAAGCCACGGCACAACTTCTGCAATGAAACTGGCGGGCTTTCGGCTGAGGTGTCTGGGCGTCCCTGGACTGACTCCTTTTTCCTTCGCCCAAGAGATGCCCCTGCAAGCCGCTCGCGAGAGGCAAGCCGGACGGCTTGGGAACCCACGGGGGGATATCCGCCCACCGTAAAGGAGGGAAGTCAGGCGGCTGCGGTTAGTTGCCGCTCTTTCCGCCGCTCCCACCACCTTTTCCTCCATCCAGGAGCGAAGTTTGTGGCCCGCCGCGAAACCGATGAACTCGTCGCCCGCGATTGAAAGCAGGTGAGGGAGTACGAAAGCGGACATAAGGAAAGGGAGAGGCTCCGCGGCGCAACGAATCTCAAAGGACGGGATACACTCGCAATAGATGGGGCGGGGGGAGCCTTAAGAGGAAGACCGAGCAGGAGAGTCTTCTGAAAGAATCTGCTAGAAACAGGACCCAGGTGAATTTGAGGAAAAACAGGTGGAATAATCATAAAAAGAAAAGTTCCAACAGGAAGTAAAATGGTCAGAACAGCCTTAAGGTAAGATAGCAATGCTCCCCACCACAGCAATCACATGACCCTCTACAACTCAAGAATGACCTACAAAAACTGCATCAGAAACCAGAGCTATGAAGGTAGTCCTCGACTTACAACAGTTCGTTCAGTGACCGGCATTGAAAAAAGTGACTTATAACCGTTTTTCAGAGTTACGATCTTTGCAGCTTCCCCACGATCCTGTGATCAAAATTCAGGTGCTTGGCAAAACTGGTTTACATTTATGACGGTTGCTGTGTCCCGAAGTCATGCGAGATCACCTTTTGCAACCTTCTGACAAGCAAAAGCAATGTGGAAGCCAGATTCACTTAACAACTGAGTTATTTACATATCCACTGCAGTGATTCACTTAACAACTGTGGCAAGAAAAGTCATAAAATGGGGCAAAACTCACTTAACAGATGTCTCACTTAACAACAGAAATGTTGGGCTCAATTGTGATCGTAAGTCAAGGACTGCCTATACTGAATTGGAGCATGGGTTCTTTTGAAGGTGGTAACAGGTGGAGTGTCCCAAAAGGAGCATCAGTCCAGCCTGAGGGAAAAAAAAGTGGGAGCAGCTGTAGAGGACAGGATAATTTCACCAGAAATCAGTGAATGATTGGAGCAACTCAAGGCAGAAAGAGGAGTGGGAACCCTTTAGAGACTTCGGTACTCAAAGCCAATTAGATTTAGAACAGATCCATGATGGAGATATGAGTGAGTATAGACCAGAAGCAAAATGACCATCAGAACCTGATCAGACATGAAAGCTGAAGGAGAGCAATTCAGTGGCAGAATTCTGATGACAAAACTGAAATAATCCAGCATTTCTTGAGACAACATTTGGGCATTGGTTCCATTACAGAAGCGAGTTCAAATAGCACTGAAGCTATATTGAATACGTGGATGTCCGTTGAACAAGTGACATTATCAATGAATGCAGCATTGTAACATCTTGAAGAACAAGAAGAGACAGCAGCACCTGCTGTTAAGTTTTCTCCCATTACTTTGAAAGATAAAAAAATGTCCAAGACTTGAGATAAATACTGGCATCATTAGCTAAACTCAAAATAAGTGCAGGAGTTCATGATAGTGACATATTCATTATGTGGATGAAGTTGGTAGAAGCAGCCATGGAAAAGGAAGAAACATTGGACCCATGGAGCTGCTAGAATGGGCCCATCTACTACATTGGCAGCATGAATTGGAGGATAATCTTGCTTCATCATTTGCAGATCTTAGGTTCCAGAAGTTCCGTTGCTTAAGTATTCAACCTAATTGGTCAAAATACCAATGAAATGGTACTTTGCAGAAAACAGTGTACGATACTTTAAAGAGATTATGAAAAGATTCTTGCAATTGATCAAAACCAAAATGAAACTTTCCCTGAAAGCCCCATCCCTTACCCAGGCACATTCACTACTGCTACCTACAAGCTGATACGGAGAAAAATCTCTTAGAGTCTGTATTTGTCCACAAGGTATTGGTGCTCTGTCCCAAGGGCAAAACGCAGGTAAGGCCTTTTCTAGTGCCAAAGTCTTGTTTCCATAGAATCTTGGAAGCATCCCAAAATTTCTCTATTTTCTTAAATGTTCAAGTGTACTGTGTCGTACTGAGCTGCATTTTGTGAACAATATACTTTAAAAGGGATAGGAATAGAGAACTATTTTGAATTATAGTATGTATTTGCTATCCCTAGCACCACCACCATTGCCACTTTAAATAAAAAGGAAGCATTTGATTCTACAAAACTAGGGTGAGTGATGTTTCAAGACCTGTTTTTCTCTTTTAATAAGAGATAGTACTGGCAGAATTTGCCTGTCTCAGGCAAATTGTATTCCTCAGAATGCTGATTCTTATAACAGGAGGATGCCTTAATAGTGATATCTTTCTGATTAGCATCTGCTTCCAACTTTTGATAACTCTTTGTGGATATGAGAGTTAGAATTCCTGTTTTCTTTGTTGTAATATCTGAAGATCCGGCACACCATGAAAATAGCTGAAGAGTTTCATACAGCTCTTCCTCAGTGAAAAATGTACGCCCTGTTGAAATTTTAGATAATCTTAAGGCCCAGTGGACTAAATATGATTTGATTTAAAGCTGAGGATTATGTAGTTGAATTATATCCCATCAACTTTTGTAAACACAATGGTTTTCCTCCCTATTACTTGAGTTAAGCTAGTTGTTTATAGACCTCTCTTGGTGGAGACTAGAACAGCTAAGTTTTCCCCTTTTGGTAAAGGCAGATATTGTGTGCCCTTCTCCTTAATACTGATAAATTCAAATGCCGTTGATAAAATCATCCTTTACCAAAAACAAGCTAGTTAGTTTAGCAATTAAGGCCTTAGACTAGAAACCAGGAGACTGCTCTTGTTTTGCCTTGGGCACAAAGCCAACTAGATGACCTTGGGCCAGTCATTGTCATTCAGCTCTAGGAAGAAGGAACTGGCAAACACTTCTGAAGAAGTTGCCAAGAAAACTTCAAGGACTTATTAGAGGCGATGTAGGAGTCAAAACTGACTTTTACTAAAAACAATAAGCAACTGACTTGCAAGAAGCTCATAATCATTTTCTACTGGAATGGTTGAAGAACTTCTACAGTTTCTTTTTGCAGCTTATAGGAAAGATACCAAAAATAAATTTGTGGGTTGAAATAGAGAAGTAACTGAGAGAAGTAATCTTTTGATTAATAGTACCCTCACATTTATTTTTTCCTCTGCTCCCTCCCTTTTCTCTAACTCATTATCTCCCAGAATGGAGCCTTCATAGAACCATTTTAATGAATTTATGACATCTTTGGATATCATCTCTTCTTCCTATTAGTTGTTTTTTTATATCTTCAGAGGAATGGATAGGATTTTTGATTTAAGATGCCAGATGCAATTTTGTTGGAAAGCCAGTTTGGTCTACTGATTGAGCACCTGGCTAGAAACTAGGAGACTATGAGTTCTAGTCCCATTTTAGGCATGAAAAATTACTGTGTGATTGGGACCAGTTGTGTTTTTTCAGCCTATAATGTTAGGCTTGGGTGACAAGGTAGATGGTTAATTCCTGTTGCAACCAATAGATCAACACTTGGTTGATCTGCAAAAAAGCAGACACTGTAGTTGCAGAAAAAAAATGCGAGGAAGAAAATATGCAGTTTTGTTCCTAAATAATACTTGGTTACTCAAAGTGGGATGTTTGTAAGGGATCAGCATCTTGGTAATATATACAGAAAGAAGCTGGTTCCAAATTATTAATACACTTTTGAGTGAGATTCTATAAGTGGGAAAACATTTTCCTCCACTTGCCATCCTTTAGTGTTCATTCCTTTGTTAATTTTCTGCAGCTGAATAAATCTTGGTTTGCTTTTAAAAGCTGTGTCTGGATGAATCCTTGACTGGTCAGTGGTTGAAGTCAGATTAATACCTTTGGCTCCAGTTTGGTTGTTTTAAGAAGAGCTGCTATCTCAGTCATCATAGTTTTCTTTTTAGACTTTTTAAAAATGTCTTGGCTGGGAGAGAATAGCATTTGAAGGCCACTTGCAAGTTCATTCATTCATCCACTTAGCAAAGATGAGATTTAAATGGGGGAATCAAAGAGGAAACCTCATATATGGTGTTTAATGTTAAACAAAATGACATAACAAATGGTAATAAAACTGTCACCGGCTTAGTGAATTTTTAGGTGTTCAATAATGTGGTTTACTTTTACTGCAGTACTGAATTTTGATCTACTACATATCAGCCACTTCCGCCCAAAATATTATTCTGTTCACCAAATAAAAGGATGGTTTTTTTAAAGAAGATAATCTAGTCACAGTGTACTTCAGCACTTTACAGTTTTAATTATGTTCGCATTTTATGTTCAGATGTTAAGAAATATCAGAGAGAAACTAACATTTTTGTCTTTTAAAAAGGTAAACGTCACTGAAATTGATCTCATCTCCTATTACTAAATGCAGACATTTATATAGTTTTGGGCAACAATATTAAATATTTTTTTCAGCTTTCCACTCTATTCTATAGCTTGGGGATTTCTTAGTAGAAAGGAAATCTAGTTATATGCTTATACTGGCATATAAATTGCAGTGAATTCAATGCACCCTCCTGGATCTGTCTGCTTAGGTTATGAGGCTCTTTATTTGAGAAGTTGGTGTGTGGGGAATGGCTTATCTACTTACAGAATAGCACTTAGCAATAGCACTTAGACTTATATACCGCTTTATAGTGCTTTACAGCCCTCTCTAAGCTGTTTTACAGAGTCGGCTGTATTGCCCCCAGCAATCTGGGTCCTCATTTTACCCACCTCAGAAGGATGGAAGGCTTGGTCAACCTTGAGCCTGGTGGGATTTGAACTGACAAATTGTAGGCAGAATAATAGAATAACAGTCGGAAAGGTCCTTGGAGATCTTCTAGTCCAACCTCCTGCTCAGGCAGGAAAACATGCTACCATTTCAGACAAACGGTTGTCCAATCTCTTCTTATTTGTTTACTTTTTTGGGAGTAAACTACTTTTTATTGGAAGTAAATAAGTAGTTTACTTATTTGGGAGTAGTTTACTTTTTACGACTATTGTAACCGGCTGCATTAAAGTGTGCTGTTCCGGGCTTACATTTATTTTTATTTATTACATTTATATGCTGCTCTGATCAAGAAATTCTTTGAAAAATACAGAAGGCCCTCTAAACTTGAGACGTGGTTGTCCAAAGTGCAGGAAAGACTATGATGGGGTAGAATGTTGGACCGGGAGTTGCAAAATCTGACTTCATGTCCCCACTTTATTTGGGTGGCAGTCACATAACCTTTAAATCCAATTTACCTCTGAGGGTGGCTGCTGTGGGTGTAAAATAAAGGTAGAAACCACACATACCACCTTGAGAAAAGGCATGCAATAAATAATCCCTACATATGCTAAAAGGCATATTGTTGTGGTTCCGCAGCGCGTGATGGATTTGGCAGCTGATTCTGACTCCGAAGAAGAGACAGAGACTGTGTCGGAGCAAAGGGAGGAATCAGCTGCTGACAGCATGCCAACAG
>JANHJO010010840.1:9557-21694 GCA_032468235.1 Pseudoxyrhopus heterurus
GGAAGGAAGGAAGGAAGGAAGGAAGGAAGGAAGGAAGGAAGGAAGGAAGGAAGGAAGGAAGGAAGGAAGGAAATGTCCATGTGTTTTGGACGGTTCAATACCTAATGAAGGGATTCCAGGTACGAGTAAATAAGGATCCCTTCTTATAGTCCAGATACATTCATCTTATTCAGAGATAATGGTCAGAGGTGCTATTCAGCCAGTTCCGTCAGGTTCCGTAGAACTGGTAGCGATAATTCGGAGAACCGGTAAATACCACCTCTGATTGGCTGACCATGGGAAATACCAGATCTGATTGGCTGATCGCATAGCCGCGCCCACCAAGCCACGCCCACAGAACCGGTAGTAAAAAAAATTGAATCCCACTACTGATAATGGTTCATTGCTTCATATGAACTGAATTCCAAGTAATAAACAAGTTTCATTTCGAAGATACTGCATACATTTAAAATTCTCTGGTTTTTCAACGACAGTGCTTATTTTCTGATTTCTCATGATCAGCTTATCATCCTTCCCTTTTTTTTGATGTCTTATTATTTGTTTTGTTTCCATCCCATATCTACATTAGAAATTTTGACTTTCAGGAGTAATTCATGCCTATATCTTGTAGAATGTTTATTTAAATAAAAAAAACTAGTTACTTAATCAAAATAACAAATGCTCTTTTTAAAAAAAACCAAAGAGGGAGGGGGAAAATTGAAGGAAAGGGCAAATTCAGGGCTAAATTATTATTGCGTATAGTAGATAAGAATGAACCTCTGCATCATAACATGCTGTGCTGATGGGTCCTTCAGACCTCAGCAAGAAGGAAGGCATCACTGACAATGAGGATAAAATTATAAAGCAGAGTTGCATCATATTTTTAAATTTACTGATTAATATTTTTATGTAAATACAAAAATAATTATTATGGCTTAATCAAAAATAGAACATTTTTTAGCATTGTGAGAAGTGTATGCCTTTTTATGCCTTGTCAAAATATGACGTGATAAGTCCCTTGATCTCTTCTGTTTATAGTTCTTGATCTTTAACTAAATTTAGAGTGAACCATGGAGATGCACTTATATAGACTGACACATTTAAATAAATGATATTGTGGTTTGATAATCATAGATCTTGCTCTGAATTCATAGTTTTGAATTCAGTTTCAGAAGACTATATTCAGTAAAGTAGAACTTTGTTACACTCTTAATAAGACAAAGAAACTTCAATATTAATCTTTACAATAGGAACATATGGTTATGTCTCTATTTTATTTGAAGCATTGGAGGTTACAATGCACAATTAATACACACATTCAAAACTGAAATAATAATTTTGAATACTTCTGTCATTTGCTTAATCCTGGTTGCTGTGTTCTGTGACAGCCTTTCCTTGCTGTCCCCTGCTCTTGAATTATGTACAATGAATGAGGTTAGTCTTCTCTTCTCTGGAATGAATGGGATAGAAGGATATTTCTATCTCTGAGCTTAATGCAAATGCAGATTTAAATACACAGTGTGAGGCAGAAGTTTCTCCATAAACAGGAAACATCATCTTTAAAATGTATACATGGAAGTAATGAACTTCTTAGGACATGGCATATTAATACAATTGCTTTATTAATATATTAATACCTATGCTTTTTGATATGGTACTTCTAGGAGAACAACAATTTTAATGGAAAATAACCATCGAATTTTATGGATGGCATGCAAAACTTTTTTTCTTCATATAAACTCAGCTGCATTTTAATGCTCAGATGGATTTTAAGTATCTTTCAGGCAAAGGGAAGAACTTAAAGATTTTTTGGAAGTACAATTGTATGAAGTTGAATAAAAAATGAATTAAATTCATCTTACCACTCTTACTGTTTCTTTGATTCTTGCTTTTCAAATTAATTTCCTAGTGTTTGTCTCAATTTTTATCCACCCAAAGAAAATTAAATGAACCTAGTTTGAATCAGAAAACAGCAGACAAAGTCATTACCCAAGAAATTTTCAAGTGCAAGAGAGTAGTATAAATAGTCCCATGTCCTCCAAATATTATGAATTAAAGTTACCAGAACCATCTGCAGCATTGGCAGTGTCAATGACTGTGGGGGTTGTGATCCAAAATATCTAGAGAGCATTAGGTTGATCTGTTTCTTTCTTGCATATGCTCATCTTAAAAAATACTATTTAAGATGATTCCACAATGTTATTTTGAGCTGCATATTGATTAGAATTCATCACTGAGTCTTAGTTCCTGTTCAGAGCTCTATAAGTTGATTCATAATTCTGACAACAGCAAGAGCCATGACATTTTATACATTTTCTTTACCTGGCTATATTTCTACAGCCAGATGTAAAAATATATTTAGCTGTAGAAATATATTGTATTGCATCAGTTTTCATTTGATTCAATATTCCACTATTATTTAGAGAACCATAAGGACTCTTGAAGTGAAAACAAAAACTAAAACATGAGTATATACACTGTGTGAGATATTTCACAGCAAATTCCTGAAGACAATGCAACCATGATGAAAATAGCAAGATGGATCTTGTTAAATCTCTTAAATGTGGATACTGTTATTATATTCATTCTTGCTGGTACTTTGATTTCATTTGTGGAAAGTTAAATTAGACATTAAATGCTCAGGCCCATGTATCAGGTCTCCATACTCCATTCAGTAACATGATTTGGTGCTAACTTAAAATCCATTTTGTTTTGCAAATTATAAATTATAACTTATTGCAATATTGTCCTTGTGTTCAACTAAACTGAAAGCCAGCTCTACCTTTAATAGAGTAAGCATAATTAGTATAAATTCTTTTGAGCTAACATATAAAAAACCAGCAAATTAAGTAAAACTTATAAGGAACTCTGCAAGAGACCGAGATGTAGGACAACATGGTGTGATTCATTCAACATGCCTAAGGCATAATATGGTTTAACTAATTTTAATTTAATTGCTGTAAAAATGAACAAACAAGCAAACAATTATGGTTCATTCAGTAAGGCATAAATTATGTTTTTATGCCATTTGTAAATTATGTTCCTGTTTATTTGTACCAGCAGGATTCAGAATTGTATCTTTAACACATTTTATGGCTCTTTGGATCAACTTAAGGCCAACTCTGACCAACCATTTTTGTTCCTGCAGTTCCACCAAAGATCTCCAACATATCTTCAGATGTCACTGTGAATGAAGGAAGTAATGTGACCTTAGTGTGTATGGCAAATGGACGTCCTGAACCTGTCATCACCTGGAGGCACCTCACCCCAACTGGTAGGAACCCATAGTTTGTACCTTTATGTTTTAAATGACTCTTATTCTCTTACAATGTCATTTATAAATATTTCAGAACATGATTTTGAACAACCATTTAAAAGCTTCAAATGGCTTTTATTGTCTTGCTGTATATTATAAATATTTCAGAAACATGATTTTTTTTTTAAAACAAAAAGTTAATTGAATTGGTCATGTTACAAAGACATTTGTAGATCTGGCCATACCAAGTATTCTCCGTGCCTGGATTTGTATATTAGCATTTGTTTTTGCCTAATAAAAGATAGCCAATATCTTTTACATTACAAAACATTATAGCAATAAAGAAACCAACTTTAGCGGCAGAAAAAGGAAAGGCCTTATTTTCTGATAATAGGTTTGACATAAGCTTTTGAAAACCACAACAATGATTTTAGCATGGTGATAATTTTTTCTTATCTACAGCATTTGTCTCTTTCAATGATGTATTCTATATTTGAACAGAGAAAACAAGTTGATGTCTTGTTTCTTTCTGCCTTTTTATGTGTTTTTTTTTTTATTAAAAGACAAAATGTTAATAGAAAGTGAGTGCAAGTTCAGCCAAGTCAATGACAGTTTAATTGCTGTTTTAATATTTCAATGCTTGATTGTCTTGGAAAGGGCATTGTAACACTCCAAAGAAATAAGTTTACATTGTTTATTTTAGTATGTCTGAAACATACCAAACCATAAGTTTCCTACCATGCTCAAATTTGTAAAATTACATTCTCATGAAAATTTTACACATCAAGCTAGTTTTGTAGTAAAATGTTAACTCTAGGAGGAAGAAAATTAAATAAATATTAAATTTAAATAAATAAATAAATGTTTAATTTTCTTCCTCCCAGACTTATTTATTTATTTAAATTTATTTATTTAAATAAATAAATGGTTATGACTGTCTTTTGATAGTATTTTTGAATACTTGTGCTTTATATATTTCAAAATACTTTAGATATTCTTAAAAAACATATTATGTGGAATGGCCCAAAGATACATTACTATAGTTTACAAGAGCTGGGAAAGATACAGTGGAACCTCAGTTCACAAATGCTTCTGTTCGCAACCAAATCAGTTCACAACCAAAAAAATCAGCTAAATGTTTGACTCTGTTCGTGAACAAATCCTCGGTTCGCAACCAAACTTCCGAGGATGAAGAAATCACAAGAGAGAAAACACCTGAAGGAGAGCGTGCTTCCATCGTGGAGGTAGACTCTGCCACAAAACAGCAACTTCTCTCGCGCTCAGAATCAACCGACTGAACAGTTTTCTCTGTTTTTCGTGGTTTTCTCAGTGTTTGTATTAAAGGATTTTACTGTTACACTGTGATTTCTGTGGCATATTTAATTACAGTGTGAGCTTCAAAATCTTAAAAAAACAATAGATAGGGGTCTAGAACGGATCGATCATATTTCCATACAACCCAATGGGAAAATTTGTTTCAGTTCACAATCAACTCAGTTCACAACCAAAATTATGGAATGAATTGTGGTCGTGAAACGAGGTTCCACTGTACTTAAAATAGGATGGGCATTCCACAAGGCTTCATGTGGTCTCTGCCCTTCAATTCTCTTTCAGTGGCTTCCAGGCAATTGTAGATTGCACCCTGGAGTTTGAGATTTGGCTTTTGTGTATGGTTTTAGTTTTTAAGATTGTTGTTGAAATGGACATTTTGCTTTTAGTGCTCCAATCTTTGCCCCAACAAAACGCAAAAATATCTTAAAAGTATGGGATTTTTATCAAGCATAATATTTTAATCCTGCTAATATTGGTGATGCATCACATGATCACTCATAATCAATATTGAGAGGCCAAAAATATTCTAAACTGAGAGACCAAAAAATATTGTAAAAAAATAAATGGCTGAAAAACAAAACTGTTTTTGGAAAGAGAGACGGTTCATTGGAAGCATGCTCTGAGAACTCCACCTGCCTATCTCACTTTCTCCCATGATAATAATAATGATAATTATCCTACCATAATATACTCAAAGCACTCTATAACAATAATTCATATGCACACTCATTATGAAAATTGCAAAAAACAAAAGCTTCCATTACTGTTCATGATAAATGTAAAAAGCTTATTAAATGTTTCCCTTATCTTCACCTATGATGAAAGGACAAAAGGAAACAGACAGATGGGTCTATCACAAGAGCCCAAAAGCTCTTTTCACTTTTCTACATTAGAAATGTGTCTGCATTAATGAAACCATATTCATGTATTAAAGTAATGGCATAATAGATAGAAAGATAGATAGACAGAGGCAGAGATTGTATTTTAAATAATGCATATAGTCAAGCATATGGTATTGCCTAATAATGTAGCTTTTCGGGAAATCTATCACCATGCATAATAGTGAACAATAGCTCTTATCACTTTTATTTTTCTCTAGAAAAAGTAATATTAGGGGACCACAACAGTTTTATGTGAAGAAGACTGCAATTATATATATATATATACAGTATATATATATAAAGTAGAGAAACATGATTGCTTCTTTGCTGGTAACCTTTGTTCCATTGGTGGATAATGTAAGACTCTCAAGATGTTCTCTAAGACATGATTATTGGCTATGCTAATTGAATTGAAATCCCAAACATGTACAGTAGAACAGGGATCCCCAACTCCCGGCCGTGGCCTGTTCGGAACTGGGCCGTGTGAGCAGCAGGCAAGTGCATGTGCGAAGCTCCCCTTGAGCAAGTGGCAGATGTCTGCCTACCACTCACAAGGAACTAACCCCTCTCCTCCCCCCACTGCACTGCCAAGCCAGAAAGTTTTGGGATATCAAGTTGCTTGTTCTATAATTTTCCAGGACTTGTGCTGACTTGTAAAATAATGATTATTTTATAGTATTCTGTTATAAATTGTGTACAAATTCAAAACCTAGACCACTGAAATGTTTCCACATTGAAATTTTGCTTACATTATAGATGAATTATGGATTTACTCAGATTAATGAGGAAAACAGAATCAAGACTAGACTATAAATTTCAGCTGAGAGATTATCTTTTTCAAAATAAGATAACATCAAGCAAAATGTGTTAAAAGAACTTAGTCTTGTTGGACAGTAATTTCCAGAGCATGACATTTATGAAATTATGCATAGAAAAAAAATGAGAACTGTAAGAAAGAAGGATTATAGGAATGGAAGATATGAAGATTACTTTCATTCTGATCGATTTAAATTATACCATCCCAAAGCAGATTGAAGTTTATCAAATCATCAGTCAAATTTCTGGCTAAAATCTAGGGTAGAGCCAGTACAGTTTCCAGAAAAAATATATTTCCTTTGATAAGATGTGCAAAAATGTGCCTTAGCTTTCTCCAACCCTGCATCTGGGGACAAGGAAACAGGGTGGTAATAGCCCCCATAAAATATAAATTCTAAAACATTTTTTAAATGGGATTTGAAATAATTTACTGAATTTCAAGTTCTATGTTGTCACTGTACTGGTTCTCATCTTATATCTGTACTGTGACCATTAATGGTCTATTCATAAGTGCAAGAACTGCCACACAATGAGGAAAGAAATCCAGAAAAAATGTTTTGTGGCTTCAGCTCATCCCCAGTTTAAAAAAAGGCTACAAAATAAGTAAGGAATAGCAATGCTGCCAAAAAGAAATTGGTACAAAGAAAAATCTAGGCCAAAAAATAACATTGAACAGAGCCAGTAAGACAGAATGTTTCCTCCACTGAATTTTGAAGAGACTATTGCCTAGCTATTTCCTTCTGTTGTTGTCAGTATAGATGTAAATGTGCCAGCCATCCAGGGAGATATGCTTGGATATGTGCTCTTCTTGTCTATTCTCCTATCACTTGCAAAACACAGTTGTGCTGGGAAGTCATATCTTATCAGGCATTTGATCTTCTTTCATAATAGATTTTCATTCTAGGGTTTTTTCCCCTGTTATTTTAAGATATTTTCCCTGATATTTTATTGGAAGCATAGAAGTGTGTTAGAGTAGATGTTGTAAGTACATTGTTTTTCTTTCATCAACCTGATTTTGCTTTAGGTATACCCTACAATACAGTAGGTTGCAATGCATTGAAATGCTACTGAGACCAAGAGGTACTTCACATGTAGTACCTACATGTATATAGGTACATGTATATACCTATACATATATAAAGGTACAAACCTACACTATATGGTGTTTCATTCTTCAATCAACATATTAATTAGAATACAATATAAATCATTATTCTTGTCCCTATGAAAATAATTACTCTTCAGTAAAAGAAATTGGAACAGGCAATGTGGTTCTCAGAGGACCAATAAATCCTATGAGAATTAGGTTGGTGTTCATCAGGTTCCTGTCCCACCCTTTTTATTTGCTTGTTTTTTTTCTTGTTTTTTTAAAAGGTTTTAAATAAGAATGAAGCTGGGATGCTGCAAAACAAAGCATGCAGCCTTATGTGTCTTCAGTAATGCCTTTGGCCCCATAACAATCCCCCTGGACTTGGCATGGACTGCCAGAGATTATCCTGAAGAGCAAATTAACATTCTAGTAAATGGGTGATTTGTGATTCATACTTTCATATTGTTTCAGTCAACAATCAGTCTGTACTGGAATCTACATCTCCAATCGAAAATTAGTTTAGAGCTATATAATCAAAGGGATCGGTTTTCCAAATGATTGCTTGTTGCTACCATACAAGCTTCCCTGCTGTGTAGCAATTTCGGTGCCTGAGTTTCTTGACTCTGTGGCTGGTTTGGCAATGGAGTTTCCTAAGGTTTTAGACCAGCATATGGAACTGAAATGGCATTGGCTGGGATGACCTCTGAGAGGGCAGCAGTACATTCACCATTGCTCTTCCTGACCTCTCAGTGACCTTTGATGTCATCAATCATGGTATCCTTTCTGACTGGCTTTGGAAGATAGGAGTGGGCAGCCCTATGTTGTGCTGGTTCTCCTCCTTCCTCCTGCTCCAGTTGGTAGTGATGGGAGGGGAAAGAGAGCCAGTCTGTAGCCCCTCCCTCTTTGTGAGGTGCCACATGTTTCCACTTTTTTAACATCGACATGAGGCTATAGGGAGAGATGATCCAATGGTCTAGTGTTAAGTATCATCAATATGCTGATGATACCTACCTTTATATCGTTATCCCAGGCTGCCTAAATGGTGTTATAGATGTCCCAATCAATTGCTTTGGCTCAACCCAATCATGACATGACTTTAAGTGCTTGTCAAGGTTTTTTTACCTTTGGTCCTGGATAGGTGGGATATAGCCCTTATGTGATATGGGGATTCTTTTGGATTCACAGTTCCTGATGAAAGAGCAGGTGGCAGACATTTTTAAAAGAGCCTTTGAATATTTTGGGATTGTATGCCAATTGCATCCATTCCTGGACTGGGAAGCTCTACTCACTGTCATTCATGTCCTCATGACTTCCCTTCTGGTTTACTGCAACATGCTCTTCATGGGGCTTCCCATGGAAAGCATTTGAAAGCTTCGATTAGGAAAGAATGCAGTGGTACAGGTATTAAATGGAGGCAGATACTTGATACATGTAACACTTCATGAGTTGCATTAGTTGTCAGTGTGTTTCCAAGTGCCCTTCAAGATACTGGTTGTCACCTTTAAAACCCCTCATCTTACCTAAGGACCAGTTTACCTAAGAAAGTGTCTTTTCCCAGTTGTTTCTACCCATCCAATCCAGTCTGGCAGGATAAGCATGCTCCAGGTCCTATCAACCAAACCACAGGTAATCGTCGACTTATTATCATAACTGAGCCCAAAATTTCTATTGCTAAGCAGGACAGTTGTTATGAGTTTTGCCCCATTTCCTGCTGCAGTTAAGTGATTCACTACAGTTGTTAAGTTAGTAACATGGTTGTTAAGTGAAACTGGCTTCCCCATTGACTTTTCTTGTCAGAAGATTGTGAAGGATGATCACATGACCCCAGGACTCTACAACGGTCATAAATTACATGCCTGTTTCCAAGCAACTATGTTTTGATCATATGACTGTGGAATTGCTAAAATGGTCATAAGTGTGAAAAAAAGTCATGTCGCTTTTTTCAGTGCCATTGTAACTTTGAATAGTCACTAAATGAGTGGCTGTAACTCATGGACTACCTGTAATATTGGCTCATGGGGACTAGGGAAGCTTTCTGTACTGCAGCTCTTGCCTTCTGAATCATTCTCAACATCTTTTCAATATTAAGATGTTGGCCTTTTGTGAGGGCTTGAAGATCATTTTATATGCCCAGACCTGGAGACCTGAATATATTAACAGCTCTGTTTCCTGGTTAAACATCTATGGATTATAATTTTTCATGGCTGCTGTATATGTAGTATTTAGTTTTTAATTGGTTTAAATTTATTTTATGGTTGTTCATTGCCCAGAGTCAGTCGTTTGAGGTGGACAACCATATAAATTTAATAAATAAATAAATCTTTGGGACATGGTTAGCAACTATTATATAGAAGTGATTCCAAGTACTTTAGCTCCTTTCGTGCAGTTCTCAATTCTAGCGTAAAACACCCAAAGATATCCAGTGAGTCATGCTGCCTTCTCAGTGAGGTAAGCAAAAAGATGTGTGTCCTAATTAGGAGGAGCTGCTAGGGATGTCTTTTCAAATTAGTGTGATTTGTATTGGAGAGAGTAATTCACTCAAAGCAGCAGAATTGTTCAGTAGTGTTCACCAATTGTCGTCCATTTATACTTTTCTACTACATTGTGTTCCTTTAACTCAGTTGACAGTCAATTGTCACTTTGAGAACTGAAGGATAGATCAGAAGGCTATTCCTGTTTTTGGTCTGTTACAGAGCATGCAAGATAGTTGAACTGCAGTAACTCGTCTAACATGACGCAAATCCTCTTGCCTGATTCCAGTTAATAATGGTCCACTCAGCAGAGGATTCCAAATGTCTTCAGCTTGTCAGCATATCCACCTCACAAACCCTTAGGAGTGGTTTATGGTTCTCCTTTCTTTTACCAATCCTTATTCAAAGATTACATGGAACCCCATCAGCACTCAGAAACCACATTTTTACAATTGTTGTCTATAGTTGCATATATAGATCATAATCATCTTTTTATAACCCTAATCCCCTAAGTGTTCTTTTATTGGAATATTTAAAATAGCAAAGATTATCCCAGATACAAATGAAAGAAATGATGATGGCCTGTCACCTCCCCACCTGTGGAAGAGACAGTTGAATGTAAGACATTGAAAGTGTGTTTCTTGTTTAAAGGTACCGAACTCCAAGAAACAAAATAGGTGTCATTTTTTGCTGGCAATTTTCAGCATCTTTTATTTCTTCTAGAATGCTTTCTAGAGATTACTCCTTTCCAAGTTCTGATTGATTCTAGTCCTTCTCTGTTCTGCATGCTCTTTGAGGATTAAACCTTTGGATTTTCAGGCCTTTAAAATTGTTTCAAAATAATCTCCTTTAATATTTTCTCAGAGGAACAGCTTTTGCCATTCCTTTTGCTTGTTTACATTCTCCACATTGTCTTCTTCCTTCTTTTCACAACATTGTGTCAAGGAGTCTGGCATAGGCTAAAAAAGTTTTGAGAGAAAGACTAAACAATAGTTTCTATCCTTCCCAAAAAATCCCCCTACTTCTTACCTGAGGGGGAAAAAATGATTCCAGTAGAGGAGGGAGGGAGGGAGGGAGGAAAGACTGTAGCAATATCTTATTTTTTCATTCAGAATTTCATACATTCAATCTTATTTTTAGAATTAGGAGACTCTTCTTAATTACATGACAGCTGAGAAACTCTCAGAGCTATATGTAAGTATCGCTATTAAATGATGTTTTTATAGTCCTATTTAGCTGAAATGGAGATAGAAGGAAGTAAAAGCATATTTCTACACAAAAGCAAACTTTGTGTTTTTCTCCCTTATGTTCTCTTCCATGATATATGAAAAAAAAAACTTTCAACATAAAAAATATATGTGGAGCTCAGGGTGAATTAGTCAGCTGATTAAACATCTGCAAGCAAAGAACCAAGCTCAGAGAGTACCAAGGACTCTACAGGAAAAAGAAGTTGATATTTCTAGCTTTTGAAGCACTACTTCCCAAATATCTCCCTTACTTGCAGGAAGCTTGTTTTCTTTCCTGATTGTGAAATTATCACTGTCAACCATGACACAAGAGCCTGAGGAAAAGAGATTTTAGATGAGGTATGAGGAAATAAACCCTTTAATAATTCAGAAGGCAAATATCAGTCAAATCATCTTTAATTCTTGGAGGTATTCTAGAAATGAAAAAGAGATGCAATTTATTAGAAAGGTCATGAACCCCTAATTCATTCTCCATAACTATTCTGCCACTGTTGTATAGTTAATAGGTGGGTTTGGGGATGAGCAGTAATAGAAATAAACAACCTTAACATTTAGTGGTTGCCTTTATACCCTGGACTAATAGATAAAAAGCTACAGTGACTATCTTTTGTATTGGACAAGACACATTGCTAAGCAAATCTAACCATGACTTTAATGTTTACTGAACCCAGTTAAAGCCCCTAATCATAAAACCAGCACTCTATAAAGCTGAACTGCAACTAAGCTTTAACAAGGTACAGGAGATATGGGTCCCAGGCACATGTTATAATCTATCCACTAAAACATTAAGGGAAAAACAATCAAAGCTCTTTCAGCAATGGCTGAAAGAAAGTTCTTATGTAAAAAAAAAAAAAGCTCTTAGTTCAATAGTAAAGAAGTGATTCTATGTTTTTCTCTTTAAATTTTCTGATGTATTATTTAGTACAAAGGGTGCAACTGCTCAAACAATGACTAAACAAACCGGGAATAGTCTAATGCAGGAGTGTCAAACTCAATTTCATTGAGGGCTGCAACAGAGTTGTGTTTGACCTCGGAGGGCTGGGTGTGGGGGGTTGGCCTGGTCAG
>JANHJO010010841.1:0-10988 GCA_032468235.1 Pseudoxyrhopus heterurus
TCTATTCTATTCTATTCTATTCTATTCTATTCTATTCTATTCTATTCTATTCTATTCTATTCTATTCTATTCACAATTTGAGCCCAATATTCTACACTGGTTTTTCCACAATAGTCCAGCACTGCAACTTCTCCAAAAGCCCTAATGGTTTTCTTGCTCATTTTCCAGTGTATTTTCTACAATGACAATCAGCTCATGGTTGATTTAAACATTTGTTTGTTTAATTAATTTTTTATGCCACTCTCCCAGAATACTTGCAAATAGAATTTTTAAACAGCTGAAGAATGCAAATAATAACATCAAGGCATTTTATTTTTTTTCACAGCAATTGAAGAATTATGGTAATACTGTCATTTTACTCCTGTTATATAAGGGTCCTTATTATTTTTATAGGCTACCAGACAAATATGTTCCATGTGCAGCTATCATGGTGCCCTTTCAACAACTATCCAATTTTTCTTTACTACCTTTAATTGATATCTGAAAAATAAATTGAGTTGGAAACTTAAAATCTAACCAGCAATAAATATTTGATAGTAACCTCGTCCAAATTCACTATTAAGTCTATTAACTAAAAGTCAGCTTTTTATTTAAATACTTTATTATTTTTATTGCATTTTTATATTTTATCATTTTTTTATTTTAATGTATGTTGATGCTTCCACTTTTAACATTTGTTATTTGTCCTAATCCTAAGAGATGATAATGATGATGATGTTAGTGGTGGTGGTTTATTATGCACTAACTCTTTTTCTAAGGAATGCAGTGTCAGGAAAAAAATAGGCAAATGATATGGCATTATTAGAATAAATGTTACTTCCATTTATACAGTAAAATAAGTTTTTCTTACTGAATTCTTACTACTCATCACCAAGACTCCACCCATTCTCAATTCAGGAAATAGGAAGATTGCATCATGCACATTTCAGTGGAAAATACCATGGAGAGTTCCCTGCAGTAGTTAAATCAGGCTAGAGAAAAGATAGTAGAGACAGTATTCAGTTTAATTTCAGAGATTTATGTAATCAACTATTATATGTCCATAGCAAGATTACAATATTACTGCAATTCATGAGCTGTGCCCCCTCTATTTCTCTCTCTTTCTCTTCCCCTCTCTCTCTCATCCTCTCTCTCTATCTCTTTGCAATGCATTTGCTTTTAATTAACAATCACAATCAGCCTTTTAAATTCTTGATCACTGAATGAGCTCTCTATTTGACTATCCCTTAACAGAGATTACAGTATATGTCTGTATGTGTGCAGGGTCTTCAAACGTGTGTTTTTGATTCATGTGCTAATTGTTCAGGTCCTTGGGGGAGGGGAAGGCATAAAGCAGCAGAGCACTGTATTTCCTGATTAATGCTGTTGTGTGCTGAGACACACAGGACTCAGAAGAGAGCGGTTAGGCTTCTCCAGTCCCAGCTGAGAATATGGTTCCATTATCTCCCAGCTGCATAGTCAATCCATAAGGGCCTGTTCTGCCTGGTTGATCAGGGAAGGAGAAGCAGTGGCTGGGAGCTGAGATCTTTGTTTGATTTGCAGTAACGTGTAAAAGAGAAACTGGGACATTGTACTTTAGAGTTCTGTAAGTACCAGTTTTTCCTTTGGAGCTGCATGTGAGTGTGATTTTGCCTGCCATGTGTAATGTTCTCCTCCAGTGGACTTCGTGGAATTTAACAGGCAAGATGGAAGGTAATCTGTTTACAAATGGTAACTTCCTTTGCCTGTGTAGGTGTGAGATAATTGATTTATGTAAGCAGATAACTTAAAACCCATTTTTAAAATGTATGTATATATGAGAAAGTTTTACAGAATTGCATTATTTTGTGTTTTACTTTATAACATGGTTTGCATGTTTTCCACTCCAAACATCTGGATGTTCTTTTTTTTTTCTCTGTTATTTATAAAGTAAGAAGGAAGTGACATTAAAAAAAAAAACTATTTTTGCAAATAGAAGAATCAGAAAGTCTTTGGCATGTAAATAGTCTGTAACTCCCCTAAAATAATAATAAACCTATTTCAGATTGAGGGTGGTAAAACATTGATAAACTTAATTGTTTTGATCAATACTATATAGCTAAATGTCAGAATAGTTATTGCATGTGTGTGTGTAGTAGAAGTGTGTGAAACTGGGAACCATTGGTACAGCTGGAAAATGTTTTACTGTATAAAACTACTAGGGTTTGTTGATTTCTATGATGTGAATTTTACAACTAATTGTAATAGGTATATAAATGGTCTAAAACAGAATTGTCCAAATAACAGTGTAACATGACTCTTGTATTTCATCTGCAATTTTAGCAGTCCATATGGGTTTTTTTTTTAAATGTGTCTCATGCATTTTTTTAGATTTTGCTGTTTACCAACGGTAGTTGACCCTAAAATATGTGGTTTACTTATGTACTCCGTTCCGATACAGGAACTCAATTTGTTGAATAGAGTTCTAATTCAAGCCATCCCTGTTGAAAAAAAAAACAGCATTTCAACCAAAGAAGTTGAATGAAACCATGTGGTGTCTTTTTCCGCCTTTCTTGAATGGGCAGTAAGTTTCAAAGAGACTGTGAAACCACAGGCTGTGAAGTATGAAAGTGCCTTACTGCTGAGGATAGAGTATGTTCTCATTAGGTTTGGTTGATGTGAATTGTGTGAGAGAGAGGAGAATGGTGCAATAGATAGTTAACAATAGTTGTAAAGAAAACATTCTTCTAGCCTTGGGAGTAAAATAAAGGAATTGTAAGTGGAAGAAATGGCTCACAATGAGTACAGTTTCTCTCTTTTTACTTTCAAGTTATTGCGGCTTCCAGGTTTATATGGATGTTTCAGTTTGGACCTCTGTCTTCATGGAAAGTGCTGGTCTGAATTAAGTTTGGAAAATTTATAGAAAGATACTCATGGAGTTTTCTCTTTTCAGCAAGTATGTGTGTGCATGTAGGTATACTTATCAGAAAAAAGGTGTAGTCCTGGTTCTAGAAATCTGTACATGTTTTGCAAAAAAGGCATATTTGGGTATTATTTTATCACTATTTGTTTAACATCAGTTTTTGTTTAAGTTTATAACAAATTATAATTTGTTATATAACAAATTCTAATTATACTAGTATATCTGATTGGTTATCTCATATGTGTCTATTAAGGAATAAATCCATCAGATTTAATAATGGAAATTATAGTTAGTAATCATGCATGGTATAGGTTCTTATGTTACTTTACTAGCCTTCACAAATCTGATTTCCCGCTTTTTACCAATATCTGTAGTTTTCTGGTTATATGGATGAAAAAGAATGTAGCGTGTGTGGGTGGGAACACTGCTAATGGTGACAAAAGCTGATAGAATGCTTTAAAGAGTACAAACAAAACTAATGACTTTTCAAAGCTTGTTTAAGCATAATTTCTTTTAATGAAAGAGTGACACTGCTAGGGCTTTTAATGCATTTAGCCCAATGACCTTAAAAACTTTACATGGCTCTCTAATTGCTTGGAACAATTTGAAGATCTATGCTGCTGACTGCCTCCATTGTTATAGAATGAAAATCTGATATAGGTGACAGCTGCAAAGAACCATCCTAGAAAGCACTGAATAGCTCTGATGGGATTAAAAGCTATGCTGTTCATTATGCATTGTGTATAAAATAGCTGACGTTAAGAGACTGCCAGCAAAACCTTATTGTATCAGATAAAGGAAAACAGAACAATATTTGAATCAGCATCAAATACTGAGAAATGTATATCGGGCTGAGCAGTTGATTTGAAAGAAAACTGTTGAATCAGCAGAATTTCAGAATGTTCTCCGCCATGGCAGGAGCATATTAGCACGTGTATCAGTATAAATCTCTGCGATAGCAGAAATAAATGTTTGCATATCTTAGTAGGAAAATGATCCAAGCAACCATTTTCAGATAATATAACCCTGTTATCATACACTTGTAAAAACAACAGACTCTTGTGGCACCTTAAAGGCAAATACACTTATTATGGAGTAAAACATGTCGATTCAAGTAATTCAGTCTAGCCCACAATAGCTTAAGCTGCATTTCTTATTCCTTTAAGATGCCACAATAATCATTTAGGTGGCAACTTTAACATAGGGAGAGGCTGGGGGATATATATGGTTAAGAACAATGCTATTCATAGCGTTTTGTAAAATTTAACTTTTATCTAACATTTGGATTTCATATTCTGTGTCTGCCATGCCTTTAAAGACACACCCCCCCCTTGAAAACCAGGGAATCTGTATTGTTTGCCTTTATTAATCAACATTCCTCAGCATGATGGCCATAAAATTGAAGGTATGCCTGCTGGCTCCTACATTAAATCACAGGTGCCTATTTTTATGATTCACAATTTAATATCAGCATTTGAAACTTTTAAATATAACAGTGCTGCTCCCAAGAAAAGTCTAATAGTTGTAGGAATCACAATCTACAATGGCCAGGCCTATATAAATGGGTAAAGTAAAGAAGAAGACCCATGAAAAGGATAGTGCATGCTTGATAACCTTTCCCCTAACACCCTACTTGCTTTATGCTGAACAAATTGTTATTTTTAATGGCCAATTTCTTTACAGCATGCTTTATAGACATGTGCAACTCTCAGTAATTCTTACTGTTACTTACATGTTGGTTTTCAAAAGAAACCTGAATTCCACATTTGCAAGAGAAGCATTTCTCTTTATTTAAAGAAAAGCCCTAGCTTATTTTCCTTCTTTCTAATGTCAATGCAGGTGTTTACATGACTTTTAGGTGTCAATCCACCTTAAAACAGCATGTTTGAGAATTCAGGACACAGGAGCAGAATGAATTGTTGTTCTTTAATGTTTTGCACTTTGGTTCATCTAATTGAAAAAATTCTTCTATTCTCAACTAAGTACACAGCTAAGGAGCCCTGCTTGTATTAGAATCTGAACTTGTAAGAATTTGTATTTTACTTATTGTATCGACTATGAGGGAAGATTTTTCGTTTATACTGTACCCAGGTTCTGTGGAAAAGAGAAACTGGAAAAAAAACATATACTGCAGTTTAGTTTTATTTTATTTATTTACGGCATATTAATATCTTTCAAAGTTCAAGATGCATATTACTTATGGAATTGATTTTGGAAATGATCTTTTACTCGTTCCTATGAAAAGAGGCTTTATTTTCACAGTTCGGTAAATCGGATTTGTTCAGAATTCTAGCTTATGGCAAACAAGTATCAAACTAGTTTCCATTACCAATTGCTTGCTTTCCTCTGCAAGAAGATGAAGTTATATGAACCTCAAAAGCTCCCCTGTGTCTTGATTACCATGACAAGGAAACCAGGTTACCTTTCTCATCTATTATATCCCTTTGAAAAATTTTAGGAAATACAATTGTGTCTTCTGGGTCTTTTTTGGGAGAGAGGAATTGGGGGTTGCACTTACAAGAAACAGAAATATGACTTACATTCATGTTAAAGTAGGAGAAGCTTCCTGGCTGACTTTGGGGCAGTCATTTTCTCAGGGCAGCCTATCTCAGTGGACTGTTGTGAGGAAAAAAATAGAAGGAGGAGGGCAAAGTGCATTTCCTTGTGTTTCTTAAGAAAGATGGGCTAGGCATCTAATAAGACAAGGAAAACATTTTTTGTGTAATATGCAGAACATGATCATGAGCATATGTTAGCACAGGGGTGTCCAACTCAAGGCCTGGGGGCTGGATCCGGCCCATGGGATGCTTAGATCTGACCCGCGGGGCTTCCCTGGAAACAGTGAAAGACTGCCCAGCAGTGCCTCTGCCAGTAAAAATGGAGCTCACAAGGGCCGCAGGTGCCCCCGAGCTCCGTTTTTGCTGGCAGAGGGTTGCAGGAGGCCACTACAATCGAAAATGGAGCTCAGGAGCCTGTTTTTGCTGGCAGAGCGCTCATGCCACCACAGGCACCCCCCTGACTCAAGTGATGTCATGCTGGCCACGCCCACCCTGGCCACGCCCACCTCAGCCCCCGAGGTCAAACACAACCCTGATGTGGTTCTCAATGAAATTGAGTTTGACATCCCTGAGTTAGCATATTATAAAATATATTAGCAAGGACTACTATTTAGTTCAGTTTAATTCTTTCTGCAACACTTCTAGAGGTTCAGAAAAACCACCTGCGTCTTAAGGGTAACATAAACTGGAAAAAAAATAGTTAAATACTCCAAGCTAAGTTTTTTTCTCTTATTTGCCAATTTGCATATTGTGGCTGTTATTTCTTGGATTTTTGTCATTTAACTCTTCTGTGATGGGTCTATGAAGCCTTAGTGTTCAATGGCATCCTGCCACTGCTTCCAATTGTTGCAGATTGACAGCATGGAAGGACTTCTATTCTCTTATGGGTTTATTCCATGTCCCAGTTTAACCAGTGACTTGGATTACCTGAAGTCCACTTCAGTATGCATCTATTGTGTTAAACAAGAATAATAAAAGCAAGCACCCATATTTTGATCGTCCATGTCTGGGTTTGAACCAAGCATCTCTATCATGCTGCATGCATTTTCTTTTTGTTCTTCCAAGAATTCACTTCATAAGATCTGAGTGAGGTGGTGACGGAAAATACATATCCTGACTATATTGTACCCTCATTCTGAAGAAGGCATGGGCGAAAGGAAAAAGAGGAAGTTAATATGGGAATAGCATTTGAGGGGCTTAGTGCAATCATAAAGCTTGTGTCAGCAGGGTTCTTTTGAAATTTGTTTTGGATTGGTTTTCAAATAAGAACATCAAAAGAACCTTGCTGGATTAGGGTTGAACAAGCAAAGTAAACAAGCAAATTTGACATGAAACATTTGTACAGTCCAAAAATTAAGGGAATAGTCTGCCTGGTTCATTTATTTCAAATCCCTGGAATCTTTTGAAACCTGTAGTTGTTACAAGTTCTTTCTTTACATGTGTTTATGGCAGACCTATTTCTCGAAACATCAGATGTGAAAATGCTAATATATCTCTTTAGACTCCTATTTCTAAGCACAATTTACTTTGAATTATATCTGTAGAAATTAACGTATGTTCCAAATGCATTTAAAGTTATATTACAAACATTTTTTCCATGGAATGCATTATTGATGTAGAGAGAAAGAAAAAGGGCATGCACATGATTAAGATGATGGGCACTCAAAATTGTGATTTTTCCGAAAGGGAACACTTCTTGAAGACAATAGCATTAATATAATGACCAAGAAAAGAATCCATTGCTTCCTACAAAAATATATATTTCTAGAATTCTATCAGTATTATGAGCTACTAAAACGATTAGTAATGAAAAGAGCTGTGGTGGCTCAAGTGGTTAGAACACAGTACTGCAGATCAGCAGTTTGGCTGATCGAATCCCACCAGGTTCGAGGTTGACTCAGCCTTCCATCCTTCTGAGGTAGGAAAAATGAGAACCCAGATTGTTGGGGGCAATATGCTGACATTGTAAACTGCTTAAAGAGGGTTGCAAGCCCTGACAGGTGGTATATAAAAGCAGTGCTATATAGTGCTATATTGTCTGACCCCTCATATTATTACACCCATCCATCACTATTTATGGTGTGTGTGGGAAGAAACCAGGGCAAATGATGAAAAGCATCACAAATGCATCACAAACACAAACTCTGTTTGTACATGCATAATGTCATTGCATGTATGTATATAAGGGATATAGCTTCTCTTTAATCTGATGTCCTTCTAAATATGTTCATCTTTGGTGCTCATAATTCCTAACTGTGAAAGACATGGACACAGGAAAGTCAACTAATGATATTGTTAGAACTACCACCAAGACAGCAATCTTTCTTGATGGTATATGAAACCAGTAAATTAAGAAAACTAAAAATATGTTACTTTGTAAAATAAAGTGCCTTATTTATTCATTGCCACTTAATTCTATTAAAAATGCTTTCTCCTTGGTGCCATTTCTTCTGCATTCACACAAATATGATATAACAAATAACTAAAACCTACATATAGCTATCCTCAGAGGAGGCCTTCAGTTTGGGATTGTGGGATTTTAAATGAAGGGAACAATTTTGCAAAGGAGACCAAAAACTGGGTAAAATCTACCATAGAGGCCTTTGAAAGTACAGTGAGGTTATGGGAATGTAGCTGTTTGCTTCAAATGCTAAAGTTATCTAAATCAGTTCTTAGGCATCAGTGATTTGCTTTCTGTTGTCTGGATTTTAGCAGATTCATACTAAAATAAGACGAACAAAAGAAAAACCAGAAACTTGATGAAGATCCTTGCTCCCTTTGCCTGTAACATTTTCTAGATGTTTATCAAGACTTTAACTCTTTTATGGATTTCTTCAGGGTTCATTTTATTATCCAATTCACTTTACAATTTTTTTTGTCCTCTATATCCTGAATCCAGAGTCTTTTCTGTGTGCAGAACATTGCATTTCCTGTATGGGCACTGACCCATAACTGTGAACAGATGTGGTTCTTCGGACTAGACAAAGATTAGAGATGATCTCCTGCCAGAAACACTGCTGTTATTTCAATGCTGAAAAGAGAATTTAGAGCACCTTGACCCATCCAAGGAACACCTTACCCTTTGCTTTGCTGTGTTGCCAGCTTTTTCTTCTTTTCACATAATGTCACCGATGAAGCTTTAATGTGTGGGAGGAGAAGCTATTCCTGTTTATCAAACCCTTTGAAATGTCCAAACTTTTTTTTGCCAGAACTGGGAAGCACAAATTTTATTTAACTAAATAGTGAACTCAATGCAAAATAGTGGCTTTCCCATTCTACCAAGACATTATGAACATGGCAGCAGTGCCATGTGTGGCTAATGTTTCCACTAATCCTGGTAGCTTGCAAACATTATGATTAATAGGACTTCATTTGCATAAAACTCAAAATTCCATTGGAAGATAGCAGGGACCAAGAAACAAAACTCAGAATCATGATTATAGTTTATAGGGGTGATATGAAGATAAAAGCTGATCCAGTTCTTAATGACTACCACTGAATTGTATGAGTCAAAATTTAAATGTTTCGCTGTCAGTTGTGTCCAACTCTAGGTGTTCATCTTTGTCTCTTGACCAAGGAAGTCAGGACAATTTCCGTGGTCCTGTGGCCAACGTGGCTATACACCAAAGGTGCATGGAATGCTGTTACCTTCCCACTGAAGTGGTACCTATTAATCTACTTGCATTTGCATGCATTTGAACTGCTAGGTGGGTAGGAGCTCACCCCATTGCATGGAGCTTGGGTATCAAACCTGGGCTGTCAGCTTTCGAGCTGTATGAGTATTCTGTAAGAAACTGTATGAGTATTCTATAAGAAATATATAAGAAAATGTTCTTTCCTCTTTTCTTTCTTCTTCCCACATTCACTCAATATATGAAAGTAGATATTACAGTATTATGGCCCTTGGCTTTCCCCTTAAAATTCTATGCTCTTTCATTTACAAGAGATAAAAAAGGTACACTCCCATACTTGTATATTGTACAGGCTAATTACCCGTCTTTGCCCGGGTATATCGTCCCGTTGTTTCCAGCGCCTCCGCCTCTGCATGTGAAGGTGAAGTGGTCAGCAGCTCGCCTCCAGAGCCCCATGGAATGGCTGTATTGCGCATGTGCCACGCTTGGGGCATGCGCAGTACAGGTTTGCCGGTTAGTGTTGGGGAGGTCAGCAATTCAGCAGCTTTTTTGGGGGGCACATAGCCCTTGTCGGCGTTCATGACCCCCCCAGTAGAGCACACACACACACTTCTGTTTTATAGATATAGATAGAACATACAAAGCTAACATATTCATCCCTGTGGTCAATATCTGTTATAAAAGCACTACAGTTGGAATAAGGTCATTATATGCAAGGAGGCAGAATCTTGCTCCAACATTACAACATCCATGCTATGTGCAAAATGAATACATGATATGAAAGGAAAACATAATTAAAATAACATATGGGATATGAAGAGCCAACACATGCCCCAGGAGCCAGAAACAAAGTTGACCACTGGGTACAATTCTTTATCCATGAGATCCCTGAGTCTGTCTTCCTTATTATTTAATATACAATGGTTAGCAAATAAAGTATGATTAAATCAATCAGCTGGGTTTGTTCTTTAGTTAATTTTAGGATGTTTAAATAAAACAATAAAACAAATAAATCGAAGAGTGCTGATAATAAAAAGATAATGCAGAAATGCACTAAGCATTTTCAACAGTTGTTAAAGTTCACATTAAAAAAAGTAAAAAAAAGTTATTTTGCTTTAAAACTGCCCATTAAATTCTTAATTATCTGCCCATCTTTTTTGAAGTTGCCAAGGTTCTTTTCCCATTAAACAGCAAATAGTGTCAAGAAAATGAAAAAAGATCAGCACACCTTTTGTTAAAGTATGTTTATTTAATTATTTTAGCCAAACAAACCTTGCCACAATTCAGTGGAAAACTCTTAACAAAGCAAGTGATTATCTACTGACACATAATTTTTTCCATAGCCCATAATAGTTTACACAATTTCTCCCCTTTCTTGATTTATTGGAAAATCAAAGCACACTTGTACATTTCTTTATGCTTAAAGAGTGTATAGAGTTCATTTCTTAATATTTTTAGAAAGAAATTGAATAAAAGAAAGTGCTCACTGAATTCATATCTCTATGCCTGAAATAGGTTTAGAAAATAATGTTTTTGAAAGTTAATGGAAAAATGTGCCAAGTTAAAAAGCAGCAAGAGATTCTTTGGAGAGAAAAGGGATGTACCAGGTGTTCCCAGCTGTTAACAAGGACTTTTCTAGTCATGTCAAAGCTTAGTTACATTAGAAATAAATGCTTCCCGAGATACCATTCTGTTTATTACCCTCCATATGAATACTAGAATGATTTCAGATTTTTCCAAAGATTTGGAGCAGCATCTAAACATGATGAAACAGATATTCTTATCATTGACTTTTATGTATCCATCAAATTTATATTCCCTTTTATTCCACAAAATGGCTTATGTGTTTATCTATATTAGAATCTGGAGTTCAACCAATGTGCTAAATCTGACTGTGAATTTGTTTAATTTAGGCTT
>JANHJO010010843.1:0-12773 GCA_032468235.1 Pseudoxyrhopus heterurus
GATTGTTGGGGGAAATATGCTGACATTGTAAACTGCTTAGAGAGGGTTGCAAGCCCTGATAGGCAGTATATAAATACAGTACTATTGCGATTGCTATTTAAGAATCATCTTAATGATGGCACCCAGGACTGTCAGAACAATGTAGTTATGTGATGTCACGGTTTATGACTGTGTTGCTTAACAATAGTAATTCCTTTCCCAATTGCTGTTGTAACCCAAGGACTATCTGTAGTTCATTACTTCCAAATAGCAGCCTCAATTCTCACCACTCCCTCAGTGCTGGAACAATACAATTCCGATTGGCTTCAGTGCCTGGCCTACCATTTCTCCTCCAGCAGCTGGTGCCAACTACCAACAGAGAAGCCTTATTGTCTGTCCACTTCGATCTTAGACTGGCATTTCTGAAGTTGGCTTAAGAAAAAGCTGGGAGCAGTGTGGGAATAAGCAACTTAAGCCTTAGTGTAGAATACCCCAAATCTGACCCTTTGACCAGATTCTAATTCCCTGATCAAGTGAATTTAGTATAGAACAATTCAGGAAACTCCTGAACTGAGGTCTTTCTGATTTGTTGCTCATTACAGAGAGTATTTTTTCAGTTGTATCATAATGGAAATGTTATGCATCTTTTTCCTCATCCCTTGTCTATTATATTTTAAATCAATTTTGATTATGCCTCCAAAGCATGGATTTTCACATATTGAAAAGGTTGGCTGAGTCTGTATATTAGAAATGCAAGTCAAAGGTGCAAAACCCACTGTATTAGCGTATTTCTTTTCCACACATATTGCAATTACATAAAATATAATATTCATTCGTTCATCTTTTAAGATATTTAAAGTTTTTAAACCCTGTTGGTTCTTATGTTTCCCCTCCCCACCCATACTGCCATATCTTGCTCCTCCCACTGAAATAAAAAATAGCATATTTTCTGTTCTTCTTAGCTTACTCCATAAAAATATTATCCATACAATTATTTTAATGGGAAATTTAGAGACTGCAAAGTTTGGCTTCCCCAAAAGAATTTTCACACAGTAATGTAAACATTTGAAAACACTGTATTTTTAAGATTTCCACATAAAACCTAAAATGAAATGATGCCATTTATTTAACTGCTGCAATTTGGTAATATTCCAGGGATACATTTACAACTGTTTACTTTGTCCAGTAATGGTGCTTGAAAATCTAGTTAACTTTTCAAAATGAAGTGTAGCAAACAGAGACATACATTGCTTTGCTAAGGATAGGACAACACTTACATGGGCTGTCCCATAAATCATACAGAGAAAACTTTATTCTCAATAGTTCTTTCCTTTAAAAAGGTCTTCTCTTCGACCTTGGTTTGTTAGAATCTTCTCTGGTGAATTATTATTACTTAAATTTATTCGCTGCCCAACTCCAGTGAATTCTGGGTAGCATATAAAATGAGATAAAACATAAAAACTGCTGAAAATATTAAATCAAATAGATCCCAGGCTACAATATCTGATAGGTACCAAAATCAACCAAAGAAAACAGGGAACATTGAACAAATAATATCAACCTCAGGCTTTTGGTCAAAGCCACGTTTTCAAAGCTTTCTGAAGCCCCAAGAGAATGCCTGTCAGTGTGAAAGGAGAGGACTACACATTAAATTCCAGGTAAGAAGTTTTATTATTCAAGCTTATACCCAAGAATCTAGTCAATTAATGGTCAGCACTAAATTAGAGTTAATGGAATTCAAGATGGGCTGGACTTGGATTGCTTCTGGGAACATAATGACTCCAGACTACTTCCTCTCTTGACTTCACCCCTTCTTCACTTGCTTCTTTTTCTCCTACAGTGCCATTCTTGTTTCTAGTTCTGGAGGTTGGAGGTCACAATAGAGAAGACATGCTTCCTAGATCCCACAAGATGGCAATGCTTAGTTGAAGGGACCTGAGCTCACCCATTCTGCTGGATCATACTACATGGGTACCTATTCTACCAAGGCAGAATTCATTGCAACAATCCAATTGTAAGGTGTCCAAGGCCCGAGTGACTGTCTAAAGGGCCTCCTGATGAAAGGGCACAATTGGCACACAAGATGGCTCTCCTGGCCACAGCCACTTTTCATCAAGCAGTATCTGCAGGTTCAGAAGGTCCTCCAAGTTGCACATCAGCCTTGAATAGTGGAATGCATCCCAATAATGGTAACTGAGCAGAACTGACTACTGAGGAAGCAGGCAAAGAAAGAAAATAATTGTTGCAGAGCAAGGCCACAAACACACCTCCCAAAGACTTAGATAACATATATACTACAGACCCGATTCAAGCATCTTCCAAACCACACTGCCCCCACCCCCATCACAAGCACACTGTGATCACTCTCCCTGGCTGCCAACAGAAAGATGGTGGAGAGGCCTCCATTGTTTACTTCATTCCAGTAAACCACTGGAACACAGGGCCTCCCACTCCTTAGGCCTTCAACCAGTCCAGAAAGATCATGTGGTTGACAGTATCAAAAGCCACTAAAAGATAAGGAGCCCTAGAATGGCTGGAGCTCCCCCATCCTGGTTCCAGCAAAGATAACCAACAATGCGACCAGCACTGTCTTGTACCATACCCTGGCCTGCATCCAGAATAAAATGGGTCCAGATAATCTGTTTCTTTCAAGGTCCTCCATAGATGTTGTCCAACTACCTTTTCTACAACTTTCCTCAAAAAGGAAAAATTGGGAACTGGCTCGTAATTCTCTAACAAAGAAGAGATGAAGAGGGGTGTTAAAGATGGTGACCTCAGCCACGAAATATATATATATCACATATATTTCAGTGTGGTAGCCTGAGCCATGCATCAAAAAACCCCAATACACACAACAGAGTGTAAGATTTCAATTGCATGGTTGTGGTCCCCTTCTTGATTTTTTATGACATCCCTCCCTACTGACACCCCTGAACTAACAGAAAATTCCTGGGACAAAGATAAGATCACAAAAGATCCAAAAATGAAAAGCTGAGAGAAAAGGTACCTAAACTAGCAATTTGATGCCTCTTCCGTGCCGGTAACAAGACCACATATTCTACTGTCCCAGAGACACAGCAAATGATGGAGTCCGCCATTCTGTCTGGTTAAACTGCCTCTTTCTTTAATAAATCTGAATTCAGGCATGGATGAAATATATGCCTCAACTGCATATCATGCAACCCATTAAGATTTATTCCTCGTGTTTCAAATGGCATGAAAACTGAAGCATGTTATTGAAACATGTTTTGTTCAATATTTCACTATATTTTCTTTGTTTAAAAGAGGTGATGATAGTTGTTCCATGTTTTAAAAATAGCTTGGGGCTCCACAGTCTCCAGACATTTAAGAAACACTGACAGAGTGCTTGGTCAATGAGATCATCATTCATGACAGATTGACAGCACCCCACATGAAGTGCTAATGTTGCTCTTACAGCACAGCTTGAAGATGGCACTGTTAACCATGGCTGCTTCAAACAATGTCTTGCAGCTTTCTGGCATTTGGTTGCTGCCTCATTCTGCTGTACTGTATGATATTAGTTGGCCAATGAGAGTCCCTTATTTGATGATAAGAGGAAATGCAGTTTTCACCAGCTTAGGAGTACTTTAACAGAACCCCATTTTATATCCTAAAATTGAGCCTTAGCACTGAGAACCAATCTTCTGCAGCTTTACAACACTGAATTAAAAATGGGAATGTTCTGCTTCACAATGAAACCTCCAAGAGCTACCTGTAAAAACACTTACTTCCTGCCACATAAACCAAGCAACTCCTACATTTTCACTGCCCTGCAGAGATCAATAATATATATTAATGTAAAAATATCAACAGCACCTTTCCTTAAACCATGTTGCAAAAACCCAAACTTCTTGTCAAATCAGAATGATGCATATTTATTCATTTTGATGGAGGGGAGAACAGAAAGTCAAGCTCTTCATGAAACAGCCTTTGAAAAATGTTAGATCCCGATCTTTGAAAAGATGTATTATGTTAATCTATCATAGGAATCTATTTCTAAGAAAGAAACAGACTCAAAAGCCCCAGAAAAAGGCACTTGAAAGATGAGGCTATAAAACTGAAAATTGGCATGGCTACACTGTTTTGCTTATTGTGCCCAAGTCATTAAATTGAGTAAGGCAGAAAAACAATTATTTGCATCTTAATTATTTGAAACATCTTTATATTCCAAGGCACGGTCTAGATAAGCTGCACGTGTTTCTCTATCTTTTGTAGCTAAGCAAACTCATTGACAGTCCTTTGGGGAAGAGTGACATCCTTCTGTCCTCTGACGGTGCCCTTCTGTCCCTGCCATTTTCCTCTATGTGCCACTCTGCATGGGATCATGCTCAGCATCGGTTGTTCATCTCGAAAGTTGAACTTCTGCTAGGGATGGACAATTTTCGGGATCACAAAAGGACACAGAAAGTTTTTTGGATGGGGAAAAACAGTAATGCAAAAATGGAGGTGTGGAATTATAAATATCGGGTGGGGAGGGGGAAGAGAGAGAATTTGTTTTATTGTTATTTACTTGTTTTGTTTCACAAGGAGGGATTTGTGTTTTAAACTGTATATAGCCTATTTGAGGAATGTTTTATAGCTGTCATATATAATTAGCCTTCCACTGGGGTGGAATCACCATCCTGCAATGCAGTTTAGCGGGTTCCAAAGATTATGAGAAAGAAAGTGTGGGTGATAACATGCTTGCGGATACAAATCACTTTACCTTATGCAAACAGCATTGCTGCTAACTCACTGTGAGGTTTTGGGAAAGAAATGGAATAATCCATTGTACGCCATCCTGTATGTTGTAATGAAAGATTTTTTCCTCAGCTTTTTGCCCCTAAATCAGAAATTGAATATTGATAACGGGAGCCTCTCCCCAAATTTGTGATAAAATGGGAGGCTATAGAAATGTTATAAATAAATACACCTTAAGTAATTCTGTATTACGTATTTAGAATCTTAACACATGCAAAGCCTCTCAAACAAATAAGACTGATTTCCCAGTAGATATGCATTTGTTGACAGTATTGCTCTAACCTTCAATCAACTATTAAAGCTGCAGAATGTAACCAGTGATGTAGTTTTTAAAATAATATATTTCAGTATAATTTGTTACATAACAAGTGTGTCAGTTATACAGTATATAATATAGATAACATTTTAGGAAAAAATATCGTAGTGACTTAATAAGGGATCTATCTGTTATCTATCTATCATCTATCTATCTATCATCCATCCAGAGGCCCCTTGCTCAAAAAGTTAAAAAAAATTTAACTGAAAATTTAAAACTTAGAAAAAGTTGGCCAACTACTTGATAAATCTATTTCCTGCAGTGTAGGGAAGTAAGAATTTCAGACACAGTGGCAGAAGGTTGACCCTACAGCTGGCAGACTAAGGAGAGATGACTTTCTTTAGATATTCAAGCAAAATTCAAATTTATATGTTCAACAAGACAAGGAGGTTAGTAGAGAGTTTATTTGCAGTTCCCTGAACTGAAACATTTAAAAAAACATTTATCTTGTAGTAGGTTCAAACACAAATCAAATTCCACAAAATTTTATTGTGATTGGATTGGTTCAAACACAAATTCCACAAAATTTTATTGTGATTGGATGGGCAGACCAACTCAACTTTCATTTCATCTAAAATGAAAACTAAACAAACCATACAACTGCATTTGATTTCAATGTTATTATTTTCAGGAATATATTTTACAAAAACATTAGAAAATAGGTATAAGAAAAACACCCCTTTTAGAGATGAGGGGTGTTACACTCTCAATTTGTGATTGTGCCATGAATATTTAGGGATTTTTGTCATATATTCATTTATCTGCACTCAAGGTGCAATTTTTCTCAGATTGATCTGAGAACTGAAAAGAAAGTGACAGACAATAATGTTTCCAAGATGTAAATTTCTCTTTGGACTTCATTTCTATGGAAGCAGGTACCATGACTGAGCACTGGATAATTTATTTCTTTTATCCCCACCCTCTGTCTTTGCAGATAGTATGGAACTACTGTAGATCACTTTTCTCCAATCTTCAACCAGTGTGTGAACATGGATAGTAAAGGATCAGGTATCTGATACTCTTTTCATAGTTTTGGATACCAGCTGCATGTATGTATTCACACATGCACATTTGAAATATGTGTCCACTTCAGAGGAAGAAGAATCGTGGGGCGTGGGTTTTGACCAGGCCTTAGGCCACAGGGGAAAAGGCAGTGGATCAGTAGTGGTACAAAAACTATGATGCAGATTTTAGGATCTAACCCATCACATCTCAGTTCTAGCCCTCACCTTAATAGATCTGCCCCCTGCCAAGCCTCATCTGCCACAAAGCAATACATTTCCATACAGCAGTAAAAACTGAGCTATTCTGAAGGGATTTGGAAACTTAGATTTCCTGTTACTGGTACCTAGAGGAGATGTGGCTGGATATTTTTTAACTGAACTATTCTGTTTACAGTCCATTTTATTTTGGTTTGTTATGATTTGATTATGTATGGGTCTGTTTTATTATGGGTTGCGAATATTTGTTTGCTTATACATCAAATAAATAAATAATAAACCCTAACCCTATATTAAACTGTCTAGGCAGATTGGGAGAATCTTAGTCTGCTGATATCTTCTGAGTGACATAAGGAGCATCATGTGCTACCTCGTTTAATCCCACTGCTTCACTCTTCAAAAGTCAGGTGAGAACCATAGGGTAGGAAAATCATCCCATGCATCCTTTTATCCCATCACAATTGTGCTTCTTGTAACTTGTCAAATAATTGCTATGTGAATTGGAAATGTGTAATGTGCATGGGAATGATGTAAATTTACATATGGAGGTGTGAGAGTAACTAGGGTGAAGACTATATGCAATCTGAGGTGGATTCACCTCTTGCACTGTTGACTGAATTCATAGAACATTAAGCCATAAATCAGACAAGCCACATTATATTTTACTGAATGTGAATGTTCTGTGTAAGTGGTGCAAGAGAGAATGCTCCCCTGGCTCCATGTAGTACAAAGCTCCTGCCATATCTGTTGCATTAGCTGTTGACCCAGTTCTACTGATTCTTCCTGAAAATTCACTGAGTTACAAGATCCCTGGGTCTGATGAAAAGATAGGGCAGCTTCCTTTATAGGAACAGATGGGGAAAAAAACTAGATAGGTAAGAGAGGCCAGTGAAAATCTCTACTGAATTTTGGCTAACTCTGCCCACGGCCAGGAGTTTGATTCTGACTGGCTCAAGGTTGACTCATCCTTCCAAGGTCGGTAAAATGAGGACCCAGATCGTTGGGGGCAACATGTTGACATTTGTAAACTACTCGAAGAGTGCTGCAAAATACTGTCAAGTGGTATATAAGTCTAAGTGCTATTGCTATAAGCCTCTAGACTTCTTTATGCATTACATTTAAAAAAAAAATACTTAAAAGATTCTATAAATGTTGATATGGGAGTTGAGTCCCCTAAATCACAAAGAGTAATGATTCCGCGTTGTCCGTAGGGCTAAAAACCCACTGCACATTCTCCGTGCAGCTGTTTTGTGTTAATTCCTGCCTGTGTTGGAATCCGATAATGCAATGTGGCCCTCGGTGAAGCTCAATCAATGCCAATTTTAAGGCACTTTATCCTATGAAAAGTGCTCTCCGGATGTGACAATAATAATGCTTGGTAAACAATCAATGGGAATGACAATTTTCCACACACCCTCCCGGCACGCTGAATAAAAGAACGGCTCCCGTAATTGCTTTGCAGTGCAGCATGGAAGGCAGCATTATCATTCAGATTATCATGTGCAGCAAAGGTGTGGAGCTGAATGTGAGTTTTGTTTGTGCAGGCCCCCCGCACCTGGGATCTGGGCAGAAGGAGAAACATGCTCTCAGATTGCTTTCAACATGCTGCTCTCCGGCTGCCTTTGCCTTGCTAAGGATCCCTTGTCATTATGAGTGCATTGTGCACAGTCCCGGTATGCAAATGTGGAGCATTCAGAGAAGTGAAATTATTATTATCTTTGTAAATTACATCTTAAGAGTTGGCTGGGTGGGTGGGTGGCGTGCATATGTGTTGGTGTGTTTGAGGGCTGCATGGCGGGAGTGTAGGCTCTGCCATGTAGCACAAAGTGTTTCTTTCATTAGTAACAATAACTGAGCCAATGGAAATGGTTTCTGAAACATACCAGGGCAGGCAGTTCTCCAGTTCTTCCTCCTTGACATCCACAAAGCAACCTTGAGCATATCTTGCAAACCAGCATATCAAACAGCTTTATAAACATCTGCTTTTCCTTCTTGATTGCCAGGGAAAATGAGCGAAAGGCCTCTTTTGTAGCCTCCCGGAATCTTCCAATGAAGAAAAGTGCCAGCTTGTCACAGGATTGCTGTTTAGGCCTGACATGGCATCCCAATCCTGCCGCTTTCCTTTTCTGCGCTGACCGTGACTGGCAGGGGCTTTTGGGCAGAGGCCCACCCAGTGTTGCTGGGAATTCAGTTTGAGGCTTTCTGCTTAGAAAGGTGTGTTCTGCCTCTGCTTCTGGTTCTTCCCTTGTCTTTTCTAGCACAGGCATTTCCCCCCCCCCCCCTTGATTATGATGGACGTACCTCAGTTGAGGCTGTGGAAATGTGTTTTGCATTAAATCTTACATTTTTTGTGTGGCAATCTTTACATCTACATCTATTTGGCCTTTTATATGGAACAATTGGAGAATTTTACATATATTTTGATAACTTTATCATACAGAGATGGTATCTATTTGACAAAAATAACCTTAATAAAGTATTAATTAAAATGCAAAGTCCTAAAAAAAAACAATTATGTACTTGAATCTTGCTGGGGACTGTTCTCTATATTAAGCTCTCTACTGAAATCTATATGCTATGAAAAGCAATCATAAATGATTACAAGAAGTCTTTCCTGTTTATTTATGTTACAAAATGCTGTCTATAGTATGGAACATCTTATTGTTTCCTTTAAAAAAAAAGATAAAAAATGTATTGCCTCAGTAGTCTGTCTTTAAAAAATTGCTACATTTATATAATTAGGTGGAAAAGCAATGTATTCATGAAAATGTTCTATCATCCTAGAACCATTTACTGGTAATAATGTTTGAATTTTGAATCTATATTGGTTCACATAGTATTAACTATTTAGAATCATACAATTCAATATTTTCCATGTATTTATTTCAATAGTAACCTTTTTGAAATATGAATATATTGAATTCTTGTTAATTTAACATTTTAATATGATTTTATATCATTTTGTTAGTTCATTGCCTCACAGACATTGAAAATGCACTATTCTGTTTTATTTCATGTTCCTCTTGTACTTATTTATGCTAGTTGTTTTATGGAACTACTTTAAGCATATTGTTGCTCTTGCAAAGCCAAGTAAATAAAATGCAATTTTAACAACATCCAGACAATAATGGTAATGATTCCTAAAATTTATCCAAAACAATAAGAAATAGAAAGGTCAGAATTAACATTTTATGATAAAAACATAAAAAAAAAAAGTTCAGGTCCTACCTAAATTTGATTTTAAATAAATTGTCATAGAATTCCACATGGTGGAATTAAATTTTAGAAAACACTGCTTGCAATATAGGTGATGTATACATTTATTTTAAATTTTTAAATTTTTTATCTATTTGTCATCTATCTAAATTTTAAAATAAAAGATATATTTTATATCTTTGTAAATTTTTATGTTAATGCTATGGCATACTGACAAAATCTTTCAGGATGGAAAGAAAGAAAAAGAGAAGGTAAATATAAAAACTACCATATTGAGGTAAGAAATATCACATTGTATATATTTAATATATTAAAGAAATGCCTACAAAGCTATAATTTCTGCTCTGATTTGCTGATCTATAGTGTTTGATCTATTGTGTCCTCTGCAAGTGAGGATGTTAACTGACCATTGAGATAGCCTGTGGAATAAATCAAATAACAGCCTATGCATTTTGTACATAAGTTTCCATATCACAAATACAATTCTCGACAATGAATATGCTTACAGAATGTCAAGTGACATGTTGCAAAGGTTGCAAAATTACTGTATAAATAAAAATAACTCTGTATGTCAAAAGCTATTTTGTATAAAGATTTTTTTAAAAAAGAAAAACAACCCATAGCTGCCTATTTCAAGTTATTTGTCATTAGATCCTAAGAAGATGCTATCTGAAGATTTTATTTCAGCATACACTGCTGTTGCAATAAAGTAACACCTTTCATTTGGAAAGTGCTAATGAGCACTTTTAATGTCTATTTCTTACACTTTCACTTATTAATTGTCTTTCTTCCATAAAAATTCTGTTTGTTGTTCGTATTTATACAGTTAGGAACCACAGTGAAGAAGTTTTAAAGAAATGACAGTTTAAAAACACTATCTTTAAGCCCAGCACTTTTTCCCATTAGTCAGTAAGACATGTTTCAATAGAAAGAAGCTGTATAGCCATCTTGCTTTGCACACTAATGATTTGCTTTACATTGTAAGGCAGATGTTTGATGAACCTTTTCTAGCATCTATCTTTCTTTGCTGTTTACTCAGAAATGGAGTCATTGATTTCAGTGGGGCTAATTTCTAGTAAGTGGCAGAATCATGACAATTAGCTCATTTTAACAGTTCGTAGCAGTAACAATGCACATCATTATTTCAATGTCATTTAAAATGTCTGCTTTTTTTAAAATAATCACTAACTCTGCTTATAAATACCTACTGGAAATATCTTCTTGAAAGTAAGTATGAATTCAAACTATATCAGCCAAAATGGGAAACTGAATAAATATAGGTTCTTGGACTGTAATAGCTGGTCCATTTACATTAGTTCAAATAAAAGTTTGTTTTACTTATTTAAATAGATGTAAATTTCAGCTTTGTCTTGGAATCTAGCTGAAATATGCCACGACAAGAAGGGGGAAATGAGAGTTTTCAGAATCAGGCTCATCTTGCAACAATTTTGCTACAATGCATTACTTTAAAATGATTATTATGGTAATTGTATGTAGATGGCATCAGACCAAGTTAAAAAAATGCACATATAACAATCTCATAAAAGGGATATTGAAACCATTTTCAATAATGTGTTCATCTAATGGTATCTATAAGAAAGTGGTTCAAAGTACAATGCATCAAACACTATTGAGACAACACATTTTAGCACTTTTTATTTATTCCAATGAGGTTTGAGCAGATAAACTTTCCAGGGCATTATTGTTTCACATGATTGTGTAGACAAGGTTTAGTTCTATATATATATTTCTAAACATATTTTTTTTAACCTACTGGATCTGTTTGCTTACAGATGGTGCAGTATAGCTTAGTTTGACAAGTGGAACTGTTACCTTTAAAGCACAGATATAGTATCAATTGATTTAGGAGTCTCTTAACAGTGCTCAGATAAAGTAATAGCTTGATTTATTTGAACATAGGGTGAGCTGAGTGAAATGGTAAGCAAAGGAAAGCCCTTTACTAGCAATCCAGATTTACATAAATCAATTAAACTCTGCCATTGATTTTCCCAGAGATGTGGGCATTAACCTATGTTTTAGTCTTCCTAGAAGTGATAAACATCTATTTATTTTTTAAATTTATATTTCACCTTTCTGTCCATTCCAACACTTGGGCAGCTTACCACAACAAAGACCCAGAGTATACAACATGATAAAATTAATGCAATTATAAACAAAATTAAAGTAAATCAATAAAAATAATTAAAAATTACAACCTTGGCAAAAAGGATGTCTTTTTACTCTCTTCCTACCTACTGGAAGAATGAGAGCTAAAACCTTCCGTGGGAACACTTTCTGTATCTCACAGAAGACACAAGAGAAACTTCTTTTCCTATGTAACTGGTAGTTAAGCTTTGGGGAGATGAGTCTCAGAAGAGATTCTCTTCTTGGCATAATTATCCAAGCAGTATTCTGTATCTGTGAGGTACAAAAAGGAGAGGCACTTTTGCAGGTAATCACGTTTGTAGCTATTTAGAACAGTAACGATCATTCTCAGCCTCTTTACTTCTGCCTGCTAAGTAATGGGTAGTCAGTGCTGCTGTTTCAGTGTAGGCATCACAAGAACTCTGGACTTTGTATCAGTCAGCAGCTGGGTGCTGCAATTTGCCCCATTGCCATTTCCAGGCACTTTTCAAGGTGAAAGCATGGAAAGCATGTTGCAGTAGTCAAGACAGGTTTTAATTAAGGTGTAGATGTCTGTCTTCAAGTCCAACCAGCTGAGGAAGAGTTGAAGTCAATGTTCTTGTTGCAATTGGGCAAAAATAGTTCTCCCTAAGACTCTTCTTGCATTGAGAAAAGGCTCCATCTCTATACCACAAGTCCAAGTCTCTGTTTACCAACAGTTTTGAGTCAGTCTTGATTCCTAACTACATGGAACAGAGCATGCAGTTGCCTTGGCAATATTTTTGGAAGTGGTTTGCTATTGCTTTATTCCTAGGGTTGGGAATGAAAGACTTGCCAAAACTTGGCTTCATGCTTAAGGCAGGACTGGAACTCACTCATAATCTCCCAGCTTCTAGCCAAGTGTCTCTAACCTGTAGGAGAAATACTGGCCCTTGAATTATGGGAAGAAAAAATAATATATCCATATTTTATGACTACTTATTCAGAAAGTACCCTATCCTTTTCAGCATGCTTGAGTCCCCAGGTAAACACATATAAAATTGTGGCCTTCTCTTCTCTGTAGATAAGAGCTATTAACATATAATAATAATAATAATAATAATAATAATAATAATAATAATAATAATAGCAGCATTAGATTTATATACCGCTTATCA
>JANHJO010010844.1:0-18059 GCA_032468235.1 Pseudoxyrhopus heterurus
CGGGGTCAGCCACAATTTCTACCGCCGGTACGGGCGTCGCGGGGCGTGTAGGCTGACTCTCATCACTGTGTGTGAACCTAGGCACTGTTTTTTATGAACCATATGACATATTATATGGTATAGTGTGGTGTTCAAACCTAACCATTTGTAATTCATCCAGAAATTCCTAATTAAGCAATCCATGTTTTCCTATGATGTGTGAACCAAATTGTCATCGTTATTTATCAGGAGTCAGATCCAAAGGACAATCTGAGAAAGAGCTGAAAATATATTTTAGCAGACATGAGTTTAGGACAACCTCTTGTTCTGCACAATAACTGAAGCAGTTTTTATAACCCTCTCTTTCCAAGAGGGTCCAGTGGCCAGCAAACGATAGCTACAGATGTGGAGGAATTGCCAGCTAGACTGGAGGGAGGGGACAAGTGAGGCCTGAGCTTAGAGTCCTTGCTATATTGCTGTAAATAGCATAAGCATGAGCTTCCCCAAGTTCCATGAAGCCTTATCTAGTCATTCTCAGGGGAATGACAGCAATCTGGTTAGAGTCTTGTAATGTAGGTGATAAACAATAAGGTTTCAGCCTAAGACTTTCCACGCGTGGTTCTAGTTACTTGTGCCTAACATACATAAGTGCAGTTGCATAGATTTGGGGCAAGAATATAAACTGGGCTAAAGTGTGTGAGCGATGCTCCTCCTACCACAATTCAATCTATTCAGTCTGTATTTCCAATGGAGAGTACAGTTCTTCTATAACAATCTCACCAAGGGCAAACTGCTTTCTGAAGCTTTCAGAAGGTTGCTGGAAGGAATGGCTATGATGAGAAACCAGCCTCTTCAAACTCAAAGCAAAGGTGACAAGCAACCACATGCAAATTAATTAATTAATTCATGGCAGTTTCCAGCTGAGCACTAAAGCAATTGTAATACAAGTAATCAAAACATGGACAGTAAACAAATTAATTACAATAAGTTACAAAAATTCATAATTGCTAAATATTGTAAAACATTAACACACTAACAACCATAACAATTGAATAGCAATGATGGTAAAATAACCCACCAAATGCTCTCCTGAATAGCTATCATCTTCTGGAATGACATTAGCGAATATTTTCCTGACACAATATCTTCATGAGCCAGAGTCTGCTTGCTCTGCATTATTTTTAGTAAGTGGCTGTACTCAAGCAACATGGAAATGGTAATTGCTAAAACCAATATTTTCTGGACTGATAGACGAGAGTTAGTTAATAAAGTTCCTATCTGGAATGTAGACTTCCTTCTTACCGCTGGAGGGCACTCTAGCTTAGGAGAAAAGCACACAATAGAGACTGGAGTATATATTATATATACTGTATAAAACGGGAAGTCAGTAAGATAAAACCTTTTTCTTTTCTTTTTCTTCTTCTTTTCTTACATTACTGAGGAGATAGAAAATAACCCATCCCTATAACCCAACTATCTCCTATGAAGGATTAAACCCAGTTCTTTAAGGATGACCTAAGTAGGTAATTCTTTTCTGAAACAGTTTAGCTAGCATCACCATATAAAAATCTCAGACAAGTCATTTTAATCCATGCATTTTTCTAGCTGATTTTCCATTTGTTTAGCCCTGCTGCAATTTGTTGTTTTATCAAGGATGTTGGCTCCATAAATATCCTTGGCTATGCAGATTACATGGAGAGAAGAGCTTTCAAGAGTTCCTAAACAGTTCTGGACATCTGGAAGACGACACACTCCCCATCCAAATCAATCCCAGTCAAAATAGATATTACTGCCTTGCAGATCCAACACATAGTAAAATGAATCAGAAAAACCTAACATGCTTTATTTTAATGTATCCCAAGGCTGCTTGAGGATAATTTAAGATTAGCAATAGAATGCACAACTGTCTTCCTGACAGTTAGAACAATTAATCAGTGGAACAATTTGCCTCCCGAAGTTGCAAATGCTCCAACACTGGAAATTTTTAAGAAGAGATAGCCATTTGTCTCAAATGGTATAAGGTTTCCTGCCTAAGTGGGGGTTGGACTAGAAGACCTCCAAGGTCTCTTCCAACTCTGTTATTCTATTCTATTCTATTCTATTCTATTCTATTCTATTCTATTCTATTCTATTCTATTCTATTCTATTCTATTCTATTCTGATAGATGCATTTAAAACAGGAAGGAACATAGTAGTTATTCATGTAGCTCATGATTTTTAATAAAAAATGTTCCTCCTAATATTTTTATCTTTTTAGAACAATGTTGTTTAAATTTGGTAACTTTAAGATGTGTGAGCTTCGACTCCCAGCATGCTGACTGGGGAATTTTGGGAGTTGGAGCCCATACATCTTAAAGTTGCCCCATTTGATGAAAACTTCTTTGCAGTGATGTTGGAAACTAGCTGGCTCAGAGAGGCTTCTGTTGAGCCAATCCCTTGGGCCTCACAATCCCCTACTGTCTTTGAGAAGGGGAATAGAGTGTTGCAAGTTTGGGAAGTATCTTGCCTAGCTGTGTCTCATCTCTTTCTTTGCAGGAGGGAAACTGGCATCTACCTGAGCTGTTTCTTTGAGCTAACTTGACTTTCCCCTTGATTCACTTGGGAAGTCTCCCCTATTGTCATATGTGAAGACCATCTTGGGCCTATGCTACTCTAAACTGACGAAAAACTGGAATGTATCTCTAAGGTAAAAGATGATCAATAGGAATCTGGGGAATAAGTGACTGGAAGCAGCATCCTTTATACATATGTACTTGAAAGTAAGTACCAATTAGTTCAATGGTGCTTAATAGCCCAGGTAATGGTTTTAGTACTGCTGAAGTTTTAAAAAGCAATCTGGAATGATATATCCCTGTTTCAGATTTCTTTTTAGTTATACTGTTGGCATGTTTTCACTACCAAAGGATTGGGTTTAGCTATTACAGTACCTATGTAGAAAAAGAACAATTGAACTATTTCTGTTAAATGCTGTGCAAACTCATCAGTCTTTTTAGTGTAATATGAAAAGTTAATGCTAAGCATTTATATAATAAATTGTTTTATTGGATAAACATACTCTAGTAGTTGAGGTAGTAGGTTTCAGAGCTGGACACTCAGTTTTTTCCCTTGTTTTATTTTATAACATGTAGATGAATGATATTTATCCAAGACAGCTTTTGCATTATATATTCTAATTCAGGCCTTGAGTTTAGCTCCACATTCAATCTTACCTCCAGAACAAATTTTAAAAGCCCTATGATAGATGGCTACTTCTGTTAATGTATGAATTCTGTAAAAATCCTATATTTGCTTTTTGTTGTGTTACTGCAGTGATAGTATATAAAAATAATCTTCCATGGCTTTTTCTAGTTCTCCATTAATCCCAATTAAAAAATATGGTTTTAGAAGATTCTTAGTTTTTAAAATTCTTTATAAATTCTTTATCAGATTGTAGAAGGTGGCATTATGCCCACAAAGAAGCACCATGAACGCCAGAGATGCCATCAAATACGTTGGTCTTTATTACGTATAGCAATCAGCATGAATAACAGTCAGGAAAACAAGAGGAATGAGCGAGATAAAGCATGGTTACAGGGAATCCTTTTATAGGGTTTTAGTGAGTGGGTAGTCAGGATATCACATGGCTTCCACAGGAAGGCAGGAAGATAGGAAGGTAAACAATTATATGGAAGGAGGTAACTGTCACAGGAATTGTGTGGGTGATCCTATGTATCCTTCCTACAGGATATTACTATGTGGAAAGTTTCAAAACTGTTAATTATTGTTAACATTCTTCCACAGCATATTCCAGCAGAGTTAAACTTATATTTGGTGAAGACTTGCATATAACTTTTGTTTGGAATTCATTTGAGATACAGCTTTTTTGCCCCACTTGAATGTGTTTCAATTGGTCTGAGGTGTACTAATGCAGTGAGAAGGGAGAATAGTCTGACTAAAGTGGAGATTATTGTACAGAATTACATGAGTGTTGACTGGCTAAAGTCATTGTTTCTTTGGGAAGATCTGAATTCTTTGATTATGGCAGAAACTTATGAGTAAATGTGGAAAAAAATTATCCTTGTAAAAATTGCAACAGTATAAGTTCTCAAACTATGGAGAGCACACTTTAATGCTTTCCCAACAGCTGTTCTAGGGAGCAAATATAAACATGCTTTATGAAAGGTAAGAATGTGCCCTTGAAGTGAGGGAATCATTGGCTCTATAGGCCAGTGAAGGTGTAATTTAGTCTATAGCCCATATTCTGCAATATTGGGGCTTTTATAATGACTCAAGTGCCTTTTTTATATGGTTGTTTTCATTTGTTGTATTTCTTTCACTTAATTTGTTTACTGTTCGTTTGAATCCTATTTCTCCCCAAATTGTTTATCTTGAGTCTTTTGAACATGCTTTAATTTTACAGCTGTATTTGTTGAAAAAGTTGCCTTATTGCAAGCTATTCTCTCTCTAAACATTATGTAGTTAGACTAGCATTTTTGTATATTTTAAAATAGTGAGTATCTTGTAGATGTACCTAAAATCTTAAAAATATAAAACATGACACTAATACCAAACCATACCCCTTCAGTGTATTTATTATCTTATGAGTCAGCTGTATCTCAAGGGTGTCCTCTTTTTCTTTTTGGCATTCATATCCTAAAATGTTTCACATGATGACAATTTCTATTTAACTGGCCCCCTTCCCAAGGAAGTCTTGGAGCCAATCTTTTGAATTCAGCTTTTTTGGATTTTTAGTTTATAATTACAATCCATTAACCAGATTAAAAAAAGAAGTAGAAAAAGAAAAAGAAGCAGCATTTGCAATTTGCATTGGCATAATTTTTTAAAACCTCCACAGTTGACTGATTTTTTCTAATCATCAGAATACAGAATTGTTTTTAATTAGGCTGATAATTATATGCAAATCTCCTCCTCATAACTTGGTATTTATGATTACTATAATAATTTGCTCATTATACTGTAGAAGAGTTAAAGTTGTTGATCATCACACTGATTTTTCTCCTGAGAAAAGCAAGAAAAAGTGTGGTAAGAAGATGGCAATTTCTTAGCTGTTTTGCTTTTTTGTTTTTCTAATTTGTTGTTCAAGACACAGAATTTGATTCTTGTTCTGATCAGAGATTCTGTTTCATAGCTACTGGTGAAATTTGTAGTTGAATAGCAGAGAGTCCTCTTCTATCTTGGTCATCATTATGTCTTTTTCTCTATGGACTATTTAATAAAGTTTCTTATATCTTGAGCCACCATTATACTGTGTGTGTTGAGAATGTAAATGAACAACATTACAATCTGAATTGAATTGGTTTAATCTATTGATCTGGTATTATGAATTGAATAAAAACCAGATGAATCACTGCAGAATGACTAAGTGAGAAAAATACAAATAAATGCTAAATTTAAACTCCAGTGACATAATGGAGAAAGGACACAAAAGAGCATAATTCTGTGATAATATTCCTATTTGTCATTGTTCCTCATGAAACCAGATAACTTCAGGCAGTAATCTCTGACCCTGGCCTTTTCTAGACATTTTCCCCAAAGTTAGACAGACATTGTAATATATGTGTGTAATGGATCAGAACAAATGATGTTTTATAAGGTTTGTTGTAATGAACTCCTGTACTTCAGAATTTATTACGGTAGCATTGCTCTGTCTGCAATGAGTTTATTAGGTAAGCTAAATCAGCAACAGCCCAATTTGAAATATCAGGACAATACTGCAAAATGATGATTCTTAAGAAATGAAGGATTGAGTGCGGTAAACTTTGCCACAAATCCTCAAAGAAATCTCTAGCGCTTTCCCCTCTGATTCTCCGTAATATGCTAGCATTTATAATGCTGACATGCTATTTTAAGACAAATGCAAGAAAGAGTACACTCTATTTGAAAAATATGTTCTGTTCTCATGTGTCACATCAACCATCTATCATTTGGTTGATTGTGCCTGCTTGTCCCATGACATCCAACAGAATAGTTATGCTCTGGGCTGTCTCTGTGAAACAATGCCATCTAAAGGGATATAAGGAAGCATATCTTCTTTGTTGTAAGACCTATCTTTTGGAATAATGTCCCACCACAGACAAGAAAGCCGGCTGGGTAACTTTGGGCCAGTCACTCTTTCTTAACCCAACCTACCTTACAGAGTTGTTGTGGGGAAAATTGGAGGAGGAAGGAGAATTAATATGTTTGCTGTTTTGATTTATTTATAAAAATAATAAAGGTGGGATAGAAATAAATAAATAAATAAATCCCTAGAAACTATGCTTGTTCTTCCATAAGTCTGTAAAAGGTTCTTCTCCAGGGCATTGGACCAGGATGTTGGCCAAATGGTTTGTGTTGCTAAATATATTGTGTTTATGTGGCTGTATTTTTGCTTTTACAGTTTTTAGATTCATTGCTTATATTTTTAATGTTTCCTTAAACCTGCTATTTGCAAGTTGGGTAGCTATCTAAATTGCATAAAAATATCAATCGATCAATCAATCAATCAATCAATCAATCAATCAATTTTCCCCAGTTTGTCCCCAAATTTAGCAGAGAAAAAACCCAGAAACATGCCATCGACTTTGGCATACCCAGCTGCATATTCTCATCTTAGCTGACCTGGGTCTGGGTTTGCAATGAATAAGACCAGAAAAGAGACAACAGGCAAAGAAGGAGACATTGGCTTCCAATATACCAGATGGCAAAACTGTATTTTACTTTCATCCAAGAGCAGCCTCAGATGTTTGAATTTCAAAAGCAAGCTGAATAGGTAGTACTAGAAACTAGGGAATTACTGTCCTTTCACAAAAGAGGACTCAGGTACTCTTGTTACTAGAAGTGGGCAATTTTCTTCAAATTATCATTCCAAAATTGGCAGCAGATGCTGATTAGTCATTTTTCTAGTTTGTGAAAAATACTCAATTTATTTCTCTTCCTTCTTCTTCTTGTCTCCTACGCCTACCATGTAATTCTTAAGTATTTGCAACGAGCAGTTAAGTCAGCAGTTGGCTTTCTGAAAATGTTCATACATAGCTGATATATGATCTTAATTAAAAGGGTGGGAGGGTAGCTTTTTCTAAATTTTAAGTTGCTACAAGAATGGGGCTTGCATACAGAATGACTAATCAGCAGCAGAACAACATAGGTTCTTTTGAAGTTCAACAGTGATTTCCCTCTGAGTTGTATCTAGACACCACTTTTACGGTATGATAGCCATTTGAAATTTAAGCATGCTAATAGTTGGTATCTATTGTTCAGAATGATTGCTGTCTTTAATTTTCTTCATTTATGGAACTTTGAGAAAGTGAGAATTCCATGGGAATTAACAAAATAGGTGAAAATGTGGAATTTTCCAGAGGTGATCTGGAGAAGAGAAGAAAAGGCATAATGTTACCCTTGGGATTTTTTCTTGCCTTCCCTTTCTTATTTTCAAATGCTACTAAAACTCCCAGACTTGATCAATTCAGCTCCAGGCTAAGATTTAGTACTGAGATACCTTTGGTTAGACTTATGGATGACCTATGGTGGAATGGTGCTTTTTGAATTCCCAGTGACTTTTGATACCATCAACCATGATATCCTTCTGGGCTGGTTTTAGGGGCTGGAGATAGAAAGCACTATTTTACCATGGTTCTTTTCTTTCTCCAGGACTGATTTGAAATAGTGCTGATGGGCAGAATGTTCCTTCAGCCTCACCTCATATGATTCTAGTAGTCTCTCCCTCCTCTTATTCAACATTAATATGAAACCACTAGGAGAAGGTGAATTCAGTTTTGGATTCAGTATCATTAGCATGCTGATGATACCTAATTAATATTTTTTGATCCTGGGCAGGCCAAAGATCAATGGTTATGCAGATTTGGGTGGGGAGGACTCAATCCTACCAAGATAAAGAGGCTGTGGGTGTTTGGGCCACTCAGGGGCACTCAGGTCTGGAGTTGTTCTATTTTTAAACTGAACTGATATATTTAACTTTAGATAGTACTTCCCCATTCAAGAGTGGTACACCGTCTAAGGGTCTTCCTGGATTCATAGCAATTGGTCACTGAGCTAGGGTCAGTTGTGACTAAAAAAAATGTTCTGCAAAAAGGATTTTATCTGGTGCACTAATTGTGCCCCTCACTAGATCAGGAGATACCCTACACCCTTATCACCTCACAATTTGCTGCAATGTGCTCCACATGGGACTGTCCTTGAAGACCACCTGAAAACCTGAACTGGTTCAGAATCCAATGGCATCGGCAGTGATGGGCCCATGTAACACACAAGTTGCAATGATTGGCAAGCAAGTGTGATGCAAGATGCAAGTTGTTACCTAGAAAGCCCTACTTGACATACAGTCTAGTTACTTGAGGGACTACCTTTGTCCCATAGCATTTGCCCAGCATTTGTAATCAGGCAGAGGTGATATGTTCCAGCTTCCCTTGATTAAACAAAGCCATCTATCAGGATCCTGGAAGCTTATCTTCTCTCTGTCAATGCTTGAATGAGGGAACCCCTAAGATACAGGTGGCTACCATCCTACTGGGTGTCTGGAGTGCCTTGAAGACCTAGCCCTTTACCTAAGTCTTTGGCTAAGATGGATGTAGCACCTTTTGAGGAGTTACTGCATGCTTGGTGATGCCTAGTTTTGTCATTGTTGTGTCTTCTTTTATTGCTGTATAATTTTTGTTTTATTGTTTTTAATGTTGTTTTTATGGACTGTCCAGAGTCTTTGGCAATGTACAAATCAATAAATAAAAACATGAAGAGTTTATATCACCCATTTGAAAGTCTTACCGCACCATAGACTATTGCTTCACATGCCTTTCTAGATTCAGAAGATTTCTTCCACCCCCATCCCCAAACAGTGTGCATCAACGCCATCTTGTGGTCACACTTCCAGGGAACACATCTAAAAATGCACAGAAACTCTTCAGGGAGTCATTTTATGGAACAAGGAACAAGAGCAAGTCTAGATTGTAGAACATTTGCTTAAGTGTTAATTCTTGTAAGATCTGGTGTTTCTTTATTTTATTTTATCCGATTTAATAAATGGGATGCCATGAGAAAAAGGTCATTAATTTTTTTTCCTAAAAATGAAAAGGGAGGGGACTGCCTTGGTCCATTGGGTCCCCCCCCCCCAAAAAAAAGTCTGGTGCTACTATGGAGGACTCTAGCAAATCAGCTTTCTTTGCAGTGACTGTTTCATTATTCTGACTTTTCCTTTTAAAAAAAAACTGTAAGCAATTAATAAGTTAAACATCCAAACTTACCTTGAATATCCACTATGGATGACATAAAGATTAGTTGCCATATTAAGGACTGTTATTATAGAAGGAGGGTTTAGTTTATGGTAGTCTAAATCAGAAGATGTCTGGTAGCATCTTTTCATTCTAATACATTTTATTAAAAGCATATGCTTTTGTAGGTCTGCAATGAACCTGAGCTTCAAGAAAGCTTATGTTTTTAATAAAATGTGTTAGTCTGAAAACAATCTGTCAGGCTCTTTCTGACCATTAGAAGGCAGTAGATTATAAGCAATGAAAACTCAAGATTGCACGGAGTTTTAATGAATTATATAGAGGACATTCAGAAACAATGTTTATGAGAATTTTAAGAAGCTGGCAGTGCAACTTTGATGCTTTGGCTAGACCTCATCTTGGAGACAACTGTATTTAATCATAGTGAATATCTACACACATCCTCCTCTAAATGGTATTGATTTGTATTTTTATATTACAGGCTGTTCCACAGTATAGCTTACTTAGGAAAAAGAAAGTTTTATTATCAAAAATGATAAAACTTGGCCTGCAATCATTAAGGATGCAGTCCTAAGCATGGAGAGTGGAAATGTTTATCAAATCCAACTTAGAAAAGGAAAGAAGAAAGAAAGGGAGCAAAGAAAATGCAAGCGGCAAAGGTTTTTCACATGGTTGATTGTATTTAGAATGGAATTATAAGAGTACCAAGATATTTTAAATGTAGAATTTTCATGCTTGACCAAACATGCCATGGGAAAAGGCTGCTTAGATAACTGTATAATCTGGATTGATGTTGAATAATTATCAGAGCAGTGGAAGACAGATAATAGAAGTCTCATCCTCTTGTCCCATGAACCAGAGTATTGGGATTTTGGTAACTGGAGGTCACAGTTTTTGAGACAATGAGAGCTACAATGGGCAGGACAAGATGGGTAGACCAGAGGCAGACTTTTTGTTGTAAATACATCCACTTGGGGGCTCACTCTATAGTCCAGTGTTTCTCAACCCTGATGACTTCAAGATGTGTGGACTTCAGTTCCCAGAATTACCAGCCAGCCAAGACAGACCAGTCTCCAAAGGTGACCAGGTTAACCATAGCAGCCAGCCAAGACAGACCAGTCTCCAAAGGTGACCTGGTTAACCATAGCAGCCAGCCAAGACAGACCAGTCTCCAAAGGTGACCTGGTTAACCATAGCAATCTCAACATTATTAAGCAGGGTCAAATCTGGGTTGGATGGGAAACCCATTGACGAGAAATCTCAGAGCTGTAAGGTACTTTGGGAAATTAAACAAACCACCATATTGCCTTGTAGCCAGGCATACAAAACAAGTTAGAACAGCTAGCTTCCTTTTGAGAAACATTTAAAAAGTTAACCAAGGGTCCCAGCATACCTATGTGATTGACTCTATACCCTGGAGTGTAATTTGCACTTTAAGTATTTAACCTTTAGCTTCCCAGATTAGTGTGATCTCCTGTCCCAGCTAGCCAACATTTTCTACTCAAAATGTCAAAATCATATAATTTACAAACTGAGGTGATTATGTCCCTGTCTGCCTCACATAGTGCAGCTCTTTATGCATAAAGGCACAGCTAATTAGACTCTTGGATAAATGGCTCACAGATATCAGCTCTCAGGTGTTCAGGTGTTTCCATTACTACCATGCTGCCTTGTGACCTCCAGAAAAACTGCCTTCAAAAGGCCCTCCCAGAAGGCATATGCTGGGTGTGAAATATTGCCACCAGAAAGGTAAACAGTTAGATGATTTATGACTGGTTGAATCATCTTAGACATACTCCTTGGATACAGATTATAAGTGATATTACCCTTCTCCATTTCTTTTCCATCTTAAATGTGGGCATTAGTGTAGGTAACAAAGGTTTTTGTGGTTTCTCAAACATCAGCAATTTTAAATTATCAGACATAGATAGCATATTTTGCATTGCATTTCATGAAAACGTATGTCATAGTCTTTCAATTAAGCAACTCCATCTTATATACTTGCATACTTCACAACACAAATAAGAAACGGGAGAGCTTGTGTCAGGGTGTCACAATGCAAATATAAACAGATGGACATAACAATGTATGATCTGCCATTTTGAAGTCACAAACAGAGGTGAGATAATAGAAGAGTGCATGTGCACATTTAATAAGAAATGAGAGATGAGTCAATTTTGTTACATTTCCAGACATCGTTTGCACAATTGTATCGGTCAAATATAGGAAACAAGAAAAATCAGTGAATAGCTCCTAATGTTTCCTGAATTTCAAGGATGGCATAAGTGAAGTTATTATCGGATGAGATAATAATTTATTCCCATACTATGAGAGACTGGGGGGAGAAGGGGCTCAGAGACCCTAGTGGTATGTAAGTGCTTTAATATTATAGTCATAAAATTACTTCCTGGAACATTTTCATAAGCATTTTAAAACTACCTGTTAAATGCTACACTTTGTAGCTGCTCAGATTTATAAATTAATTTTTAGGATACTCATACAGTTCAGTGTTTTATCTACATTGACACAACTGAAGAAAAATGTTGTAATAAGCTTTTTTTTTACAGTGTTTATCAATGCATTGGTCCAAATGAGCACATCCATAAAACATTTCGCTTTGAATGTGAAGAAGTCTGGCATAGTTAAATAATATGAAAAGCATAGCTTATGGATAATGTAAAAATGGCTAATTGTTGGAACTGGTTCCTTTCTATGTCTTGATACTTTTTTAATAAGCTTAGGGTATGGTCTATCTCTAGTATTCATCCTTTACTAAAGAAATAAATAACTAGTGATTTATTATTTTAAATTTGCCCTTTGATTTCAGGGACAGGACATTCTAAGCCTTTAATAAAGCTACAGCTGTCACTGGAGATTCATTCAAGTAGTGAGAAAAAAATAGACAAGATGGTGGAGAAGAACCAGTCAGTATGATTGGACATACTAGTGTTAAACCATAAGAAATGCTTGTTATGTTATCCAAATAGGGTCCCCAAGTTTGTTTGTTTGTTTTTTAGTTTTTTTTTTACCATTATCGTATTTACCATTATCATTTCAAAACTGTAAATTCATATGCACCAAGCCACAGTTCAGGACTTCTAGTTAAAAGAAAAATTGTAAAAATTGTAAAGTGAAGCTATAGAATAATAAACAGAATTAGATTTGCTGATTCCTGATTTCCAAATGGCACATTTTCTGCTTGATTTAATTTTTCTGTTTTTTTAAAAAAATAACCAACAGGCGGACTAACATAACAGTAGCAGGAATATATATATATATTTCAGCAAACCTCAGTGAGATTGGGGATATACAAAGATTGACCATCCAGAAAATGCTGTCTAGCCCAAAGTTGAGAGGGTACAAAATCAGCAAACTCATTACTGTTTTTGCTGCTTGAATTTCTGCATGTTTCATTTGTATCATGGGCAAATGTTTCATCCATTCTCCATGCTGATAGAAATAAAGAGAAAGTAGCCACTAGACAAAGTCATCATCCCCAAACACATCTTGGGCAAAAAACACCGCTCCATTTCCAAAGTACAAAAGACTGCTAGGAAATATCATACAGCTAAAGTCATATATGACAGTGATGTCTTCCTTGGTGCAATTAGTGCCAGTGTGAGACATACAGTAGAATAAAACAAATGGGTGCAACAAATCAGTAGGCTGAAAAAAAATAAAAATAAAAGGGAAATCATGATGGAAGGAAGTCTTGTAAGGAAGCTGTGCCTTAGCCATAAATACTGGAGCAAAACATGGACATGGAGCAAAACAGAGACTCTGGAAACAACCTAATATGGAAATTAGAAGATATTCCTGGCTCTGCTCACATAACAGATATAGATCATGATGGCATAGTTCAAACCATCATATATGGTGTGGGCTCCAACTATTTGAAGAGTCAGTAGGACCCTTCCCCCTTGTTTGTATCACCAGAAGGTTGACAAGTGCAGGTTTACAAAAAATGAATTCACTGGGTGTGATGTTTTGCTGACAGATGGCTCTGATGAAAACATAAAGGATAACTAGATTTCTCGGGATTCCTATAATGTCAAGGGAAATGCCAAGCATATTTAAGATGAACCAGATTTTCATAACAGATGCTTTCTTTGGAGGAAGATGGTTGGCTCTTGATTCTACAAGACAAAAATGTTGAAGAAATAGATATATTAAAACACATGAATTAAAGTAATTGGATTTTTTTTAAAAAAGAAACCTCTATGCATTTTTGGTAGTATATTTAAGTTACTTCTGTCTTGTATAAAGCTGTAGATTGGCCAGCTGAGAATTGCTTAAGAGGCTGACCACTACAATTGAGGAAAATTATCCTACAAATAGTATATATAGTATTAGTTTTCTTTTCCTATTTCTTCACTTTTAATCATTGTTCAGTGGTCTGTTTTTGTAGAGTCAGCTGTTAGATTCTATACCTGGGAGATGGACTACAAAACTACTAGCAAGTAAATATACTGGCATTTGCTGATAGGAGCAGTGATGATAATTTTTAATTCCTGAAACTCTATTTTAGTATGCAATATTGCTACAACCATGTATAATTTTTGTTATTTTCCAATTAGAAAAGAAAATGACATTCTGCATCTACTAAGAAGAGACTTGGCTAGGAAGCAAGTTTTTAAGCATTGTGCAAAAGGGAAATTTGACATAGTACCCCAAAATAATTAGAACTCAGATCTCATGCCTAGGATTGTTAATCTTATTTCTTGCATCACTTACATTTTCATCTGGCGTACATGAAGACATGAAGCGACCCATATTGGATCATGCAGAATGTCTGTCTCATTTTCATCTGGCGTACCATACATGAAGACATGAAGCGACCCGTATTGGATCATGCAGATTGTCTGTCTAGACCTGTATCTCTTTTCTTGCAAAGTATCAGGCATACTAAAGGCAAGACTTCTTTCTTAGCTTTCCCACTAGGTGTTTAGTTATACACCAAGATGAGAACATTTTAGTTGTGCCAATAGCACTATTCATAGAAACAGACCAAATTACTTATTGAAATAGTTGAAGTGAGTGTATAATGATCTACAGTACATGTGACTAAGATATCTTCAGCTGAATGGCAATATTCTGAAATAGAAGAAGTCCATTATTTCTCTCAAAGTCTATGAGGATCATGTAGAGAGAAATATGTTAAAATACTAGCTTTTAAACTGTGAGATGAACCTTTTTATACAGTTATTGTTAATTGCTAAAGAAGTGTAACTGCTAAGCCAAATAGCATTTGTAATCAGACTATATTATCATAGGAAATGCATAAAGGTCTGGAATATAATGAGAAAATGAGCAATGATTTTAAACCAGCAGGTCTTGTACATTAGAATAATATCTGTCTCTGTGATCTAGTAATTTCTGTGCATTATTATGTATTTTGTCTTACAAAAAAAGTCAGTGTTTCCATGTTCATTGCCCATCAATGAATGTGAGCCAGAGATATGGCAGAGTCATATTACAAAACAGCTGTTTATCCTAAGCTTCAGCTTGAGGTCTTTCCATGCCTCTTTCCCTATTCCATCTTAAAGAGAAGTTCTCTGTAGCCCCATTTTTTAAAAAAATTATTACTCTTTGTGGTTAATATATATATATTCCACTGAAATGGAAAAAAATGTGCTTTAAATCACTAAGTCATATTGCATATTGTTTTCTTGTTATGGTTTTTTGGTTTTCACTATAAACTATTAAAATTATTATAATTCATGTCAATCTATTTACTTAAAAAAATGGTAAGATACAGTTGTTTAAGAATATAGAATTACACCAGTGCTTTGTTGAATGTATTAAGGGGGGGAAAGGTATGAATTCAAATATTTTCTTTTATATTATCCTTAATTTTTTTTTTAAAAAGCACTCTAATAGTCTATTTGAAGCTTGTGGAAAATAGTTTTTAGTTAAACTTATTAATGATTAGGCAACAATCATACTCTCATCTTAGGTACCAGTGTTACTTTTTTGATGGAGAATGAGCTTTAGGAAATTTTGAGAATCCTAAGGCACATAATATAGTATTCAATATTAAATAAATGACCATAACTTATAATTTAACTATGAATTATTAATAAATCTAAAATGGTTCAGTTTATGCAACACCATAAGTCATAAACCATGTTTTACAATCCCAGATGGGTAGATTTGTACATGCATTTAGCCAGAACTAAACAAACCTATGGGTGATTACAAAGTGCAAACCCAGCCATAGAAAGCCAATTAGTATAACTGATCAGGATCAAACTTACCAGCATTTAAATCTTCATTCAGCCATGAAGATCGCTGGATGATAATCAGTCATGAACTTTCAGACTAGCTAACTTCACCAAAGTGTTGAGAGAATTACATGGGGCATAATAGGCTGAGTACTTTTAAAGGGGAATCTAAAATAGAATAAATCTGGGAAATTAATTTGAGATGAAACAGAATCATATTCCTAAGCCACTCAATCTGACTGATGACTTTAAAAAAAAAACCTTTTTAGGCTGAGCTTTTTGATTTATTTTCACTTTCTGTCAGATTTTTTTCCCACTCGTTGGAGTTCGTTATGAGCCTAATATGTTAGATGAAAATGTTTCTGTCTCTTTAGAATGCTACAGGCTCACTTAGTGTGATGGAATCACTTTGTAGTCTTTTCTCCTGCGTCAATGACATAAGCTTTCCACTCATGTCCCTAGATGTGTTCCTCCAGTTACACTGCCAAATTCTGACACAAATATGTGCACAGGAGATTGCTTTCATTTCATGCTGGCTGATAACCATTTCCATCTTGACATCTACTTGGCAGCTTTTCAAAGACAGTTTGGTGATAGGGTTGCAGCAGATGCTAAAAATGTGTGAAAGTAGGTGGGTAATTAGATCTTATAAGAACTGAAAACTTTAATCATTATGTCTGAAATCCAGTTTGGATCAAAGTGGATGGAGATAGCTTGCCTGATAATTAAAAAAAAGAGAAGAATAATGAGCCAGGGGAAAAAGAAAGAAAAAGGAGGATCTTGCCAGAGATACAAAAGCAGTTATAAATCAGAATTCTGCAGAATACAAATTCACTGTCCTAAGCTGCTTAATATTTCCATGGCTATCCAACTCAGTTTCAAAAGGTGAAATGGCATTTGTATTGTTTCCTAATTGGAAGCTCATTATTTATTTCAAAATTGTAGAAATAATTCAAAACTGCTAAATCGTATTGATTAATGAAAGTTCCCCTCAATCTGTAATGAGTTTGATAATGAAGATCAAAGACAATAAAAAAAGAACCATGATTGCTAGTTCATCTGCAAGACTGACTTATTTCTGGCTTCTACAACTGATAAATGTCAAACGAATTCTTTGGTTTGATTTGTTAAAACAACCAATAGCTACATGGTATTACTATTTCCAAAAGGTGTTTTGAAACTTTTGGTGCACAGTTTTGAGGAGACACATACCCATATTGTAAACAACTATATATTTTCATCCAAACTGAAATTTGTATTGGGCAAAACTTATTTGTTAGGGGAAAATATAGATGGTATTGCTAATAAATAGTGATTTTTACTGAATTTATTCTGTGCTAAGAATACAAATAAAATCAGGTTTTTTAAAAAAATCCTGGATTAATGTATAGGTCAGTGGTGGGTAAATTTTTTGGCACCAAGTGCTGAAATGGGAGCGCGTGTGTGCCGGAAACCGGAAGAGCAGCTCCCCAGTGCGTGCATGCACACTGGCCACTTGATCTTCCGGTTTCTAACATGCATGTTCATGCGAAGACCAGCCAACCAGCGCATGCATGCACTTTGGGGAGCTGCTCTTCTGGTTTCCAGTGCTCCCGTGTGCACGGAGACCAGCTGGGCAGCATGCATGCACATGTGAAGACCAGCTGGCCAGCGCACATGTGTGTGCCGGGGAGCTGCACTTCCGGTTTCTGGTGCTCCCATGAAGACCAGAACCTGGAAGAGCAATGGGCGACAGCTGGCGTGCCCGGAGAGATGGCTCTGCATGCCACTTCCAGCACATGTGCCATAGGTTTGCCATCACAGCTATAGGTCTTAAGAAATATACACACATAAGCCAATCTCAGATTTCATTACAAAATATTGATGGTTTATTTCCCCAATTTCTTCAATTGCACTTTATTAAAGTGGGATCATATGACTAATGGGCATATGCAAATGTACCATTTGGTTTATAGCCCCACTGAAAACAATGTAGAAGAGTAGCAGATTTAAAAGAAATTCTATGCCACATAAGTACTCAATGAGATTCAGGGCCTTGGTGGCGCAGCGGTTTAAGAACGCTGTACTTTGTAATTACGTATTCAGCTCCCAGCTGCCTGCAGTTTAGCAGTTCGAATCCCACCAGGCTCAAGGTCAACTCAGTCTTCCATCCTTCTGAGGTAGATAAAATGAGAACCCAGATTGTTGGGGGCAATATGCTGACATTGTAAACTGCTTAGAGAGGGTTGCAAGCCCTGATAGGCAGTATATAAATACAGTGCTATTGCTATTAGTAAGTAATGTAGAGTCATATTGACATCATCATCTGTCGATCTGTTAGCTTGGTAGGCAAATTGCAATGGATCTAGTAGGGGATCTGTGATGGTTTTCAGGTGGGCCAGCACAAGCCTTTCAAAGGTCTTCATAACCACAGATGTTAGGTTTGAAGTCATTCAGTTCTTTGATGGAAGGTTTTTTCGGACCTGGGATGATAGTAGAGCATTTAAAACAAGAAGGAACATGGCATCTCCAGTGATTTATTAAAGATGCGGGAGAAGATGGGGGCCAGTTGGTCAGCGCAAGCTTTTAAGCAAGAAGGAGTTATCTTGTCTGGGCCTGGTGCTTTTCCTGGCTTTTGTCTGTGAAATAGTCTTTG
>JANHJO010010846.1:0-16113 GCA_032468235.1 Pseudoxyrhopus heterurus
CTGAGCCAGCCATGTTGGCTCAGGAATTCTGGGAGTTGAAGTCCACAGATCCTAAAAGGGCCAGAGTTGCCCACCTCTGCTCTAGATAGACCTTCATTTACCCAAACTTGAAGGAATTTCCAGGTAGGGCCTGTGATTTCTACCTAAAGGTAGCCTTCGACTTACGACCGCAGCGGAGCCTGTCCCTTCGGGTCTCAAGTTACAAGTTGTAAAGTGAGTCATCGTATCCCTCGACCCAATTGTACGACCTTTTCTGTGGTGGTCGTTAAGTGAATTTGCGGTCATTAAGCCAATCAAGTGTTTGCTAGGAGCCGATTTGGCTGCTGGTTTTCAGTAATAGCATTGCAAATCATGGTCATGTGACCAGGGGGACACCACTAACGGCTGTTAAATGCTGGCTGGTTGCTAAGCAACCGAAATGCAGTCACGTGATCAAGGGGAGGGCATCCCAACCAAGTCATAATATAAGCTACCTTTTGTAGGGCTCTGTTCTATCTTTGAATGGTCACTTAGCGCTAGGTCGTAAGACAAGGACTACCTGTACAGGCAGTCCTCAACTTACAACAGTTCGCTTAGTGACCATTCGAAATTATAACGGCACTGGAAAAAGTGACCTACGACCATTTTTCACAGTTACAACCTCTGCAGCAACCCCAGGGCCAGGTGATCAAAATTCCTTTCGCTTGGCAGCTGATTCGTATTTATGACCGTTGCCGTATCCCGGAGTCACACGATCCCCTTTTGCGACCTTCTTACAAGCAAACTCAATGAGGAAACCAGATTCCACTTAGCAACCGGGTTACTCGCTTATCAATTGCGGTGATTCACTTAACCACCGTGGCAAAAAAAGTCATAAAATGGGGCAAAACTCACTTAGCAATAGCAATAGCCCTGTATTTATATACCGCCTATCAGGGCTTGCAACCCTCTCTAAGCGGTTTACAATGTCAGCCTATTGCCCCCAACAATCTGGGTTCTCATTTTACCGACCTCAGAAGGATGGAAGGCTGAGTTAACCTAGCAAATGTTTCACTTAACAACAGAAGCTCAATTGGGGTTGCAAGCTGAGGACTCCCTGTGCTGTTGTTTCTTCTGAAAAAAGGATTAAAAATAGGCTGCCAACTTACCGGGTTTGGTGCCATCATCTTTGCAAAGACATCATACTGTGAACTAAGTTTAGATGCTTCTTTATTTATCCCTTTTTATAACGCTATAGTTTATGTCATTATTTTACATGTTCTTATTTATACTGTTTTTCTGCGATATATATATATATACACACATACACATACATACCCAGAGCATGCAACAGTTCTATTATTGGATGTTTTAAAGAGCTGGTCTTATGGCGGTAATAAACAATTTGACTTGATTTCATCTGAAATATGCCACTTTACCTTTGGAAACACATACACACCACGCAGGGGAGAGGAGAAACATACTCGTGCGTGGCACCTAATAGCGGTAGTCCTCAACTTACAACTGTAATGAAGACTGGCCATCATGGCCTTACGTGACAAAGTCACATGACCAACCAGATTTTATGAGGTTTTTTTTTTTTTTTTGTGGTGGTGGTGGTGGTTAATCAAAGCTTATCGTCGTTAAGCAAACCGACAAGTTTTGCTGCAGGTGTGGTTTTGCCGAAAACTGAAAGCAGTCACCAGATTGGGGCAAAACCACCGTAAACGTAGTCTGTGCGAACACTGCAAATGGCCATACATGCAGCCCAGGTGCCAAATGCCTGAAATTTGGTTGTGTGACTGCGATATGGGTGTGTTTGTCAAGAACTTCAAATCCAGTTCATAAGTAGCCCCCAGGTGGTGGTTGTTGTTAACTTTGAACACAGTGCCTAAGCGTCTTCTTGCTAGTCGCAACTTCTCTTTCTTTCCCCCGTTCCCAGCACCAGCGCATTTTCCAAAGAGCTGACTCTTCACCTCAGAGGTCCAAAGTAGGAGAATTTGTCCCTGGTTATTTGTGTCTTGAGTGAGAATCCTGGGTTGATTTGTTTGATGAGTCATTAGTTTGATTTCTTGACTGTCCAGGACGGGTGTCAGCAACCTGCGGCTCTGGAACCGCATGTGGCTCTTTGGGCCCTCTGCTGTGGCTCCCTGTTGGGTGATACCAACACTGGTTGGCCCCACCCCTTGCCCTCCCCTCTCAAGTCACTCCTCGCCTGGTCTGAGAAGGTAAAACACAAAAAAACAGAAATGAGAGGGAGAGAGAGAGACCCATTTCCCACAGAAAACACCGGGAGCCACAAAACCTGGGTAGGCATGGTGGGGGTGTGTGTCATGTGACTGAGTGGGAGTGACGTTGAGCTGGCCACGCCCACCCAGGTTTTGTGGCTCCCGGTGTTTTCTTTTCTGTGGGAAACGGGTCCAAATGGCTCTTTAGAGTGTTTAAGGTTGCAGACCCCTGGTCCAGGAGATTCCCAAGAGTCTTCTCCAACATTCAAAAAATTTATTTTATTTTTTCTATTGTTTTCTTCTGAGTCCAACTTTTGGTTTAAGTTAGATTTTTCCCTATCAATAAACCAACTTTATTTTGTACAGCTCTAGATGGCATAGGTGTTTCTGCCTACTTTCCTCCACAATCCCAGACTTAGGAAATGGGTTGGGCTAATTTGCCATGGCTAACTGGCCACAGCCCACTTGCTATGACCAACTCGCTGTAGGGCAATTCGCCACAGCCAACTCACCGTAGGACAACTTTCTGAAGAACAGGAGAGATTGATAATCTTCCTTGGCAATTGTGAAGTAAAATAGTATATAGATTATTTTGATGACAGATTTCCATTCCAGACTCTATGCTTAAAACAGGAAAATGCCCTTGTTCTTGCTAAAGATAGATTGGATTTTGTTATTATCAAATTAACTGTCTCTTTTAGGGTCTCAGAAAAATAAGAAACTGCTTCATTTCTGTAAAGATAGAGAAACTTAAATTTAATTTATTGAATATAGAACCCTTTTGGATTTGGTAATTCAGAGGCTTAAGTTTGGAATCCTTTTTAAAAGTGCATATAGTATGTCTCTTGAAGAAAGATTTCTGTTTAACTGAAGAAAAAGGCTCTGGCATAGTAAATCTCTGCATGAATAAGAGAATTGTAATTTTCTTTTTCATACATTCATGCAAGTGTCTTGTATTTAAGATAAATTCTACCTTATGGAATGGCTAATATTGCAATTTCTCTTTTTCCTCTTATAATTTTTAGATTTAAGATTATTTCTTATACAAATGGATTGTTTATTGATATCAGACAAATAACTGGGCACACAATCTATAAGAATATGCATGCCCAACTCTTCATAGTACCCTTGGGTATAAGTGTAGATAGTAATACCATCCCAATTTTTAAAAAAATATTTTTACTTTCTTTTTTAGCTCACATGAAAAACCAAGCTATGCAGTGCTTTGTGCTCAGTTCTCTTTCAAATCTTAGCTTCTAAATCTATACTGTTCATCTTTGTTTCATGGCCAGATTTTCAATAAGATCCTTCATCCAGGTTTTGAACTTCAACTTTCCCTGGTTTTGTAAGTGGCAACTTACATTTTTCCAATTTAGTAGAGCCCATGGACAATAACAGATATTTGCTATTGTTTTATTTCATGTATATATGTTAATATTGAGTGGTTAAAGACTTTTAAAATACAGTGTAAAATGTTCTGTATTGATACTCCCACCTTTCCTCATTCACTCTATGTCTCCATGCTGGAACAGATATTTAAGTTGCATTAAAATACAGAAATACTGTATCTGTCCCCACCAAAATCCTTTTTGGTCTGTGACTTTGGTGGCTATTGACTCACTACTTCACAACATGTTCAATACATGTTACATACATGTAAAAGATTGTATAAATTGTAGAGGCATTGCATTGACAAAGTACTGTATAGTTTGCAAAAGTTTTACATAATCCATTTGTGAGATTATCTTGTAAAGATTCACACTTTTCAATGTTAGAATACTGCTTTAGCTTTTGTATCCAATTCAAATGCCAATTTCTTCTGGTTTATAATAGTGCTGATTCCCATTAATGAAGTTATTTAGTTTTGGGTTTAATATTCATTTATCATTAGTGAATGAATTGATTTTTTACCAATATTTTTCTCTTGCTACCATCCTAAGTAATGGTATATTTTAATGTATGGTAAATAATAGAATTGAAATCTCTCCCATTTAAGAAAACAAAAACAATACAAACTTGAAAAATACATTCACTCTGTATCTTTTTCTTTGTGAAAAAGAAATATATGCTTTTAAATCATCTGCCTGTTGGGAAAACAAACACGGCAGTGTAACCTGGACAGCATGTCCTGAGAGTCAATGAAGAAATAACATAGGGTAGTGCCAAATGCATCTTCTTACTTTCAGTTATGTACTTAGTTTAAAGCTGAATAAATTAATTGTTTGTAAAAATTTGGGTGTGCATGCCATGTTTATTGTTCAGTGTATCCTCTCAAGTAAGTGTTTTCATTTAGGAGAGGAGCTAACAATCTCTTAACAGGGATATTTGGGATCTAATCTCTTGAATATAAAGGATGGGTTGCTTGCTTTTTGTTCTGAAAGGACATGAGGTCTTGAGTATTAGAGAAGTAGATCCAGTACTTTAAAAGTTATATTGGTACTCTTCATAAAAGTTATTCAATCAAGAGAAGTTTGGAAACCGTGGTATGGCTTATGACAACAGTCCTCAACTTTGCAGCTTGGCGGCCGGGGGGTGGGAATAGGGGAACCAGGCTGCGTGAGCAGAAGGCTGATGCACACGTGTGTGAATACAGCTCAACTTAAGTGAACAACGGGCCAGCGTACACGCACGTGCATGTGCAGCTTGACTTATGCCAATTATGGCCTGGTTGTAAATAGGTAGTGGGGTTCCCTGGCTTATGATATAAAAGTACTTGTTTGAATTATTCACATTTTACAAATTTTGTCAGCTTAGGTTTAGAATTAAAATGAACACATATAATTATATTTCCTTTTAAACAAGATACTTTTAGAGGAAAAAATGTGCAAAAATTCTTGTTCTCCTAAGCCTAGCATAGAAATTTGGTTTTGAGAACTTGGTTCTCTTAGGAAAAAGAAGAGTAGGATAGCTTCCAATCACAAAAAGGTGACTGAATTGTGCTGATCCTTGTTGCCAAGGAGATCTTTTTAGCTTAGTTCATCCCCTTTCTTTCTGGAAAGCAAATCTTAGTTCTAATTTATTTCCTGTACAAAAATAACCAAGAGTTGGTAAGGAAGCGTGTACACAAATCTTGCTATTTCTGATCTTACTTTTGTAAATGTTATATTCCTCCATAGTCTGGTAAACTCCTATTTGAATTATTACAATCCCTCATCTATAAAAAATAATGTGGAAATTTTGGTTGGCAAGATAGCCAGAATCTTGTTTCATACTGCTCACTTGAATAATGTCTCACAAATTTAAAGAAGCTTTGCTGGTTGTCACTTTGCTCTGGGGAACCAATTCAAACTGTTTAAGCTTATTTTTCAATAAGTATTATAATAAAGTAAGAAACCAAATGGGTAACACTGCTGCCATTAAGAAGAAAACCCCATACTTGGGGTTTGAACATCACAAGCTGCTTGCATCTTCCTCCGAGAAACATTTCACTAAGATCACGTCAGGATTGCCTTAGTGAGAGAAAAATATTAATTCTGGAGAGTTATGATTGTATGTTTATGTGATTGTCAGTGACAGTGTATATGTCTGAATAAGAAACAACATGTATAGTTTTTGTTAAATTGTGTGAGTCACTCAAACCTTTTTTAAAAAGGCTATACAAAACTGCCCTAATAATGGAGTTAACTGGCCATCTGCTTATGCATAAGAGGATATGAATCAAGATTTAACATCATCTTAATGATGTTAAGTAAATGATGTTACTTAATTAATTAAGTAATGTTTTGGTCAGAGGTAAAATCTCTGGAATGACAGACAAAGCTGATTATTTTAAAGCAGATGTTAAATCTTGATTCATATATATAGCACTGGATCAACACTATAATAGGAGTACAAATAATTCTCAGCTCCTGTGTATTCCTGACTGGAGACCAAAAGGGAACGTTAATTTGCTACTACTCTCAGATGAATGTATATTTTAATATGTTTCTCCCTCATGCTTCCCTACAGCATGTAGCAAGATCCCACTGAAAAACACTGTACCAAATGATGTATCATTGTAATATATACCTCCTTTTCTGTTTTGAGTTGCCTCTTCTAGATGACAAGTTTATGGATAGTGATACCTAGAGGACAATTTTTGTGTTGAGCACCTGCTTGTGATCTGAATGATGTTCACGAAATTTCAAACTATGTATTATTTCCCAGGACAAGAACAAGACCTCATTTGACCCAAGGGAGAACCTGGCAAAAACAGATCAACTTTGAAAAAAAGATTGAACTGGTCAGAGCTGCAAAAGAAAGCCAAATTTCAGCCAAGCCACCTTATGGGAGAGACACGTGGCAGCTCATATATTGGCACCTGCTCTAAGTCCTCTTCTCTGGGCACATGAGGTCACATGACCAGAGGTGACATGACACACACATTCCCCCATTCTTCCTGGTTCTATATTCAATAATCACAGATGCACATGAAGGAAGAACACCCATACCTACACATGCAACATGTTACTTTGTTATACATAAGAAAATATAAATGGCTGCCACTTCCACCGCTAGAGCATCCTACCCAATTTACGTCTGACGTTGATTTCCTAGTACATTGTACCTAACTTTACTAAGAGATAGCCAGGTTGCTTTGTGTCTCTTTTCCTTCAGCTAGAGGATCTACTACAGGATGGACAGTTTTGACTTGAACAGGTATAGCTTGTATTTCATAAAAATAAAAGAAAAAAGCTTGATTTACTCCCTAGAAAGCTTTGGTACAGCTTCTGTCATGGCTGATGTCAACATCCATCTAATAAGGTCTGTATCTAGAAGCCTCCCCAGCACACCAGCTGAGAAAGTAACTTGGAATAAACACAGCTGGAATAGCCACATTTCTCTCCCCCTCACTCCTTGTTTTCTCCCTAACCTTCCTTGATGAAGAATATTTGAAACTTAGGCAGTTATGACCACTCGGTAAAGTTGCAGCTGATTTAATAAGTACATTCATTCCTTCGATATTTATCACCAACATTACTGTTTAAAAAAAAATAGGGAAACTTCAAGAATAATGCATTTATTACACACTCCTTTGTGAATTGAAATCCTGCTAGTTATGGGTGAGCATAGGGGGCTGGCTCGGGTGTGTGCCATTCAAAATGCTCGACAATTCACTCCCTTGAGAGAGGAGAGAGGATGGAAAAAAAGGCACGCTGGTCTCGAGGTTGTTCTGGTTATCTATAAGCAACTGCACCAGCAGATGCTACGTTTCAGCAGCATACGCCTCTCAGACGCTTGACCTGCCACAATTTCAGAGCAGGGTTCCCCGAGAGGAAAGGAAGAGACCGAGTCAGCTGTTTTCATCGGATCGAGACGTGCACCGCACTCTGATTGCGGCGACGTTTCTGTGCAGTGCGGGGCTCCACCGCGCTCTTCCAGGCCAGGCGCTTGCGTGAATGTGCCATTGCCGGGCGTCCAGCTTTTGGGACCCACTCACTCACTCGCCCAGGGGCGAGACGCCAGAGCAGTTTCGGTGTCGCCGAGGACGCGAAAACGGACCCCGGAGCAGTGCGACGAAACCTCTCCGAGGGGAGATTCCTTTGAGGCGGCCGTCGCCTTCGACCCGCGCGTTGCAAAAAAGAATCGCGACGTCATTTCAGCCGGCGCGCGCGGCGAGGCTTGCCGGGCTTGCAGCGACGACCCCGCTCCCTGCCTCCCTCCCTCCCTTTCTTGGGGCCCAAACGCAGGAGAGAGACGGCGGAGGGGGTCGAGCTGCTCCCTCCCGCCGACGATGACTTCACCCTCCGCCAGCCGCAGCCCCGACTGCGACTGCCTTCTGCCCCTGGTGCGGACGGACGCGCAAGGCGCGTGGTCCCGGCTGTCTCCACGGAGCCCGCGCTTGGTAAGGACAGGCCGGTCCGCGGACGGACGGAGGGCTTCGTTCCGGCGGGTCGGTCGGTCGGTCGGTCGGTGGGTGGAGCGGAGCGGAGCGGAGCGCCTGGGGCATCCTAGACTGGACGGTGAAGGAGGCCGCGTCCTTTGCTACCTCGATGCGCACCTGAGCCCGCGCGGCTAAGCTCGAGCTCGGCTGATCCGGCCGTATTCGAAAATCGCCAGCCCTTCTGATTAGGCCCCGTGCTTTTCTCAGGAGCCATACAGAAGGAAGGAAGGAAGGACAGAAGGACAAGAAAGAAGGTTATTACTACCTTCTTTCTCAAAAGGCCGGAAAGGTACTTCTGAGAATGTTGACCCGATTGAATCCCATTTAAATCAGGACAGCTGTATACTTATAAAGAATGGGATAGATTTTTTTAAAAAAGCAATATAGGAGAATTATGATATTATCTAGTGGAATAATTAAATGCAAGCAAACAATCAAGCTCAGAAAGCACCAAGGACCCCTCAGAAAAAGAGTGGGGAAAACCTAGTGTTTTATGTGCTTTTTTCTGCTGTTATTTTTTTTAAAATTAAATGACCATTCCTTTAGGTCAGGCTGAGGATCGGACTGACTGAGATAAAATGCCAGGTGTGGGACTGGAATGATGACCCTCCATAAGCCAAGGGTTGAGATGATGGGCATGATTTTCAGTCAAAGGCATTCGGTCAAAGGCCCAGAGTTCCCATGTTCCAGTTCCCATGATCATGCTTTGGTTCTTTACATCTTAGTCACGTAAGGGGCCAGGAGACATGCTGGCTCCATATGCATGCTTTGACCCTTTCAGTCCCAGCCCTGTCATTCCGCTCTCACACTTCTTTCTGTTCCTACCACCAACATGTCAGTATCAGCTTGGAAGCTGTTATTCCAGTCCTTGGCCTTGCAATTGCTTTAATTGTTATGAACCATAGAGTCAATGAGAGTCATTATTACTACTATTATTATATTGCTAGAGTGAATGCTGGGTGTAAATAAATGATAGTAAATTATTTTCCATTGAATTCATTATTTCTGAATTATTCGCTGATAGGAGAAGCTCAGATGGGATTCTCTGCCTTAAGTGCCAAAATACCATGCACATGGATTTTGGGTGCTGTTTGTTCCCTGCCTCTCTTTGTATCCAGGTCATTGGTCTTCCAGTATGGCCAGAGTTTATTATACTTCCAAATTAATGCATGAGAGATATGTTTGACTTTTTCATATTTTCTGATGCTGTACTCTTAAATTTAAATGAGTTGTCATATCTCCATGTGGGTTGGGGGATGCAACACTGTTAACCATAGATTATCTAAAGTTGTCAGAAACTGAACCCAGATCTTCTACATCAAAACACATCACAAAACACAACAAAATAAATAATTCTTTGCCCCTGAAGAAAGAATTGGGAGGCACTGTTGCCTTGATAGTATAAATGAGTAGTAAGGGATTCTTTTTACCACATGATTCTAGCTTCAAGTGATATTATGTGAGGGGAAAAACAGCATGTGGCAATTTTAAAAATATATGTAAAATGTTTCTTTCTTTTTGGTATTAAATCCAGTGTTATTAAAGTGTGCATGGGTGTGCTTGCAGTAGGATATGAGTCCTAATTCATTTTCTGTAAAGTTACCAAATGCCAATCTCTTCTATATATTTAAGAGCTAATTTGAAATAATAGAATTGACAGACTTATTTCAGCCCAGCTATTGATATATACTCTTTAGAAAAAACTAGCAATTCTTTTAATGTTTATTGACTAATTTTTGGTATTGGGGGGTTGTATTTGTACACATAGGTCACACCAAGTATGCACCTCAAACGACCAATGCCAACTTCACAATTTTGAAGGACAGCAGCAGGTTACTTTCTGTGATGACGAACCTGACGGAGTGGGCTGAAACAAAATGGACAGATCGCTCAAATTCCTCAGCACAACTGCCTTCACCATCTTGGGGCAGCAATGACTCCTTTTCTTTTCAAGGGGATCTCCAGGAGATAATCCACACAGCCACTTTAGTTACATGTACCTTCCTGCTGGCTTTCATTTTCTGCTTAGGTTCTTATGGCAACCTTATTGTTTTTTTGTCCTTCTTTGACCCAGCTTTCCGGAAGTTCAGGACCAACTTTGATTTTATGATCCTCAATCTGTCTTTCTGTGATCTTTTCATCTGTGGAGTGACTGCCCCCATGTTCACCTTTGCTCTCTTTTTGGATTCTGCAGCTGGTATTCCTGATGCTTTCTGTTTTACCTTCCACCTTACCAGTTCTGGGTTTATCATCATGTCCCTCAAGACAGTGGCTGTTATTGCCCTTCACCGATTAAGCATGGTGTTAGGGAAGCAACCCAATCGGACTGCCTCCTTTCCTTGCACTCTACTGCTTACCCTGCTCCTCTGGGCTACAAGCTTTACTCTGGCCACTCTGGCCACCATGAGGACCCATAAATCTCGTCTTTGCCTTCCTATTTCCAGCCTGATCAGTGGTGAGGGAAAGATCATCCCTTATTTGTATGTTATTGATTTCATCTGCTGTGTGACACTGGTTTCAGTTTCTTATATCATGATTGCGCAAGCCTTGAGGAAAAATGCCCAAGTGAGAAAATGTCCCCCCATCATCACGGTTGATGCCTCCAAGCCTCATCCTTTTGTTGGAACACTTGCTACTGGTTGTGCTGATGGGGTACAATGTACTGTGCCAGCTCTGTATAGAAACCAAAATTATAACAAACTGCAACACATCCAAACACATGCATACATGAAGAACTTTGGCCAGCTCTCTGCATCTGCAGCCAGCAGATTCCAGTTGGTGTCCATGATTAATTTGTCCACAGCCAAGGACTCTAAAGCTGTTGTGACTTGCATTATTATTGTCCTTTCTGTTTTAGTTTGCTGCCTTCCATTGGGCATATCTTTGATACAGGATGTTTTGTCTAGGAACAATGGCATTGTGCTTTATCAATTTGAGCTGTGTGGATTTACACTCTTTTTTTTAAAGTCTGGATTGAATCCTTTTATATATTCCCGTAACAGTGCTGGCTTAAGAAGGAGGGTCCTTTGGTTTATACAATACTTGGCCTTTGTTTTTTTCTGTTGTAAACAGAAAACACGGCTTCAAGCTGTGGGCAAGGGGGGTCTGGAGGCCAACAGAAATAAATCTTCTCATCATGAGACCAACTCAGCTTATATGCTATCTCCAAAGCCTCCGAAAAAGTTTGTGGACCAAGCGTGTGGCCCTAGTCGCTCTAAAGAAAGTGTGTTGAGTCCTAAGGCTTCTGTTGGCCATTATCATTATGGAGGAGGGCAGAGTAGTTCCACCCCCATGAATACCCGCATTGAACCTTATTATAGCATTTATAACAGCTGCCCTTCTCAGGAAGTGAGCACTCCCAACAGCTTGCAACCAACAAACTCCCCATTCAGATATGCCAACTCCTACATTGCCATGCATTATCACCCAACAAATGACTTAGTGCGGGATTTTGACAGTACTTCTGCTAAGCAGATACCAGTGCCCTCAGTGTAGCTGGTGGGAGCCGGCAGTGTCCAATGTTCTACCACAATGGTGGCTATCCTATCTTGGCAAGTTGTGCCATGAATCATCCATATGATGTTGTATCACTATTGCATGTGCATGAATGTTCAGCCCCTCCACGCATTAAATTGGTTTTGCTTCAGTCAGGCAGCAGCTGGGCTAGGAAAGATAGAACTGCAAGCTTCATGCCTTAGCCAGGCTTCTAAATTCTCCTGTATGTGTCTTGCAAATTACTATCCCATATTCTGCCTGTTTCATTAATAGTGTTTCTCCTTTTAAAGAGTTCTGCGTGTGTACAGTATTTATAACCCCAGAAGATTTCTTCTGGACTCCAGCAAAGATCAATCTTTTTTTAAAAAAAATGTCTGCTACCACAAATCACCATTTTGTGTTTTATAACTGAATCAGATTTTGCTTTCTTGTTTATATGGTGAGTGCTTGAAAATGTATGTTTTAGAAAGTTGCTTTTTAAAAGATTTCTACTAAGTTGTCTATTATTTATTTAGCATGGAACATTTTTTTTGTAGATGACAGTTGTGTTAGTTATGTACAAAGATAAAAATAAGTTATAAAATCTAGTATCCAGTTCAGAGTTGTGGGATTTTTTTTGTGATTCCCTCTTATTCTATTGACATTTGACATTTGCTTGGCTGATCACTTTTGACTTTTTCAAAAACAGAAACTGAATTACAGCCAGTGTAGATTAAGTGCTGGGAGATATAATATTGTCTTATAATTTACATTTTTGGTTTATGCCACTAAACGTTTCATTACTTTGATTAACTGCAGCCCTTCAGTCTTCGATCTTTTCCTACTACAATAAGACATTGAAGACTCTAAGCCTTGTCTAAGGCATCTAAGACACTTCTTGGCAATATCTTTTTTTCTGTTCTGTTCTGTTTCTCTTTTTTCTTCATGATGCTGCCTTCATCTCATCTCCAAGTACCTTAAAACCTTCAAACCATTCTTAGCAGTTGTTCCAGTTTTATTTTACTGTTTTTCTTTCAAGCAGGCAAACCCATGGCAGTTTTCTTATGGGTGCAATCTGATGTGCTTCATTTAATTGATGTCAAAGTCAGGTGAATGCTAATGGGTTGGGATAGGCAGTTTAGGCTAATGTTGGCACTCTTTCAGTTCCTGGGCACTCTCTTACAGAGACTTTAGTTATCAGCTTAAAATCTCTGGAGTAGCTGCAAAGCAACTAGACTGAAGCAGCAGTAGTGGACTGCATTGGCAAGTGAACAAGACAAATGTCCCCCAGTTTCATTTCAGTCAAAGTTCCAGTGAGTTTCAGCTTTTCAGTATGGGTTTAGCTCTTTTGTAACAGCATTAAACCCATGCCCAAAGGAACCAGAAAATGTCACCTACTAGTCAGGTTGGTTTTAGTCATGAGTTAAATATTCCAGAAGATAACATTGGTGCAAAACACTTGTGCAAAAACAAAGCAAGGCTTTAGAGATGTCTAAACTAGGGGGTTTCATCTGTTAAAGCTTGTCTGCTCCCCATGCTATGTTAGAAGTATGTGATAGATGTTTTGGCTGGTGATATGTCATCAAATCTGTCCGGAGTATCCCTTGTACAATGTAAATAAAGATGATTTGTCCGTGTCATGCCTATATCAGGATAAAAATAACTAGTAAGTTGTAAGAGCAGTAAATTTTATGGGAGTATAATTTTCTAGCACCCCAAAGACTGATGGAAATCATGGACTCAGCCATGAGAAGAGCACTTAGGCAGCAGCAGTTATCTTGGCTAATTTTGTGATTGAGATGCAGGAATTGTATCTGGGACCTTTCCTGTATAAAGCATATACACTGAGATAGAGCTCTTTTTTCTTGGAAGTTTGAGATCTATCGTACAGCATAGTTTTAGTAAATTTTGCAACCTTTTTTTTGTCCCCATTTTGCAAAATCAAAATTGTAGGTTGCAAGCATGTTCTTTCCCATAAAGTATGCCCTTTGCCCAGGATGGCGAACCTATGCCACGCAGAAGAAGTGGCACGCAGAGCCATCTCTGAGCACAGCAGCTATCGCCCATTGCTCTTCTGGGTTCCGGTGTGTGCATATGCACCGGCCAGCTGATGTTCATGGTGTGGGAGCACTGGAAACCGGAAGAGCAGCTCTCCGGAGCACATGCACGCTCCGGCCAACAGTCTTCATGCACGTATGTGCATTAGAAACCGGAAGAGCAGGTGGCTGGCACGCATGTGCGTGCCGGGAAGCTAAGCTTCTGGTTTCTGGGGCTCCCGTGTGTGCGTGTCGAGCTGCTCTTCTGGTTTCCGGCACGCATGCACTCCCATTTTGGCACTTGGTGCCGAAAAGGTTAGCCACCACTGCCCTATGCATTTAAAATGTGTGTGTGTGTGTGTGTATGTATGTGTGTGCATGCTTGTTTGATTTACAGAGCAAGAAAGATGATAACCTTGAGTTATTCCATTAATATTTAGTTGCATATATACTTGGACCATGTTCCATATGCTAGAATTTCAGAATTAAAAGCTCACCTTGAGGGTTGTATACAAATGAACACATTCCCATTTGCAATACACCTAAAATAATTAAATATCCAAATTGTTCCAGAGTGACAAAGGTCTCTAAGACCTATGAGATAGCATTAGATGATTTTGAATCTTCCAGGTCAGAACAAGTATACTGTATAGGGAGGTTTTTACCATAGCTGTCTGATATTCTATATTTTTATATAGAATTTTTAATGGGGAGAAATATATCACCTAATCCTATTTCCAGTAATAAGACTACACTGAGAAACAGGAATAATAGTCTAAGCTGTTAACCCCAAAATCCTGTGTCTGCCCCCGAATTGATCATTTTTTTCCCTATCAAAGTTGTATTGCTTGTAAACCTAGGATAGTTAAACTAGTTAAGCCATGGTCTTATAGGAATAGGCTCAAGAAAAATAGTTCTTTTTCAAAAATCAATGGAATTCGAAAAATATTTGATCTAGGTGATATGAATAGATTTGAATTTAAATAAATCAATGCACATATAATGTGGGAAGTGTCTTCAAGAACTATTTCAATATATGGAGGAACTGGTACTCATTTGGGGATTATAAATTCAACAACAGTATTTTTTTTTTGCAGGACATGTCATACTCCAAAAGAAATATGTGCTGGGCCTCAAAGACTCTTAACACCATCAATCAAAGAAATAGAAATTCTCCCAATGATATATGTAGATTACAACTCAACTTTAATGACAAGATGCCTCTAAACTATCCTTTAGATAGAAAAATGACCTAAAGGAGTCCATGACACAGTTTTCAAAAATGTAAACAAGAATTGAAATTCTTTAATACAAACAGGACAACAGGAATCTCCCACTTTACTATGTGGGATACAAATAAAGCACATACAAGGGGCTTTCTAATTAAATTAACTGCAAATTAAAAAACAACAACAAATGAAAAATACAGTTAAAAGCCAAAATAAGAAAATTTGAAGCATGAAACTAATTCAAGTAACAATTGATTAAAGAATTGCAAGACACTGAACTGCAATTAAGCCTATTAGAAACGAGTTATAGAAAACAAATAGCCAAAGAGAAAAACTCTGAATAAACAAATAAAACATAAAAATTATTAGCTTATCAACTTGGAAAAAAGAAACACAGTATCAGCAATAAAAGGTCCAAATTGCTATATTCAAGATTGGAAATAAAAAAGAATTGGCAGGTTTCTTTAAAAACTTATATTTGAAGACTAATATTGATAAAACTGCTATGAATAAATATATTGGAAAATTGGTTGTCGGAGAATGTAATAGAAGAGAATATATGTAGCTGAAGTTGAACAGTGGAGTCCTTGGTACTCTTGAGTTTAGTATTTTGCTTGTGGATGACTAGATAATATTCTTTAAGATAGTTGTTTTTATCATGTCTTTGACTGCTAATTAATGTTTATGGCTCCACTCTGCTAGTTTTTTGCCTGACTATCCTATATAGTGGCTAACACTATGTTGTAGATGACTCCTCTTTTCATTTCTTGAGTTGTTGGGTCTTTTGGTTTACTGAAGAAGTTTTGGAGGGCTTTAGTTGGTTCGTATGCTGTGCTAATACTGTGTAACTGTAATAGCTTGTTGGTTGTTTCTGAGATGTTTTTGATGTATGGAAGTGTTATCTTTAAAGGAGAATATTTGTAGCTCAGAATTGAAATGAGGGTCCTTGGTGTTCTCTGAGCTCAGTTGTTTTCTTGCAGATGTTTCATTACCTAAAGTAAGTAAAAACATCAGTGCACTGATGATGTTACCTAGTTTGGGTAATTAAACATCTGCTAGAAAACAACCAAGCTCAGAGAGCATCAAGGACCCCTCAGTGTTGTCCTTTTCATAGCTTGTGCTACAGTAGGTTGAACAGTCAGGTACTTTTTTCATAAAGTGTGGATATCTATTATATTGGAAGATATTTATAGGTGGTTTGTTTTCTTTTTATGATGTTCTGGGTTGCTGCAGTGTGTTTGTACTTATAGAGCTGCAGTGGCTCAAGTGGTAAGAACAGAGTACTGCAGATCAGCAGTTTGGCTGATCGAATCCCACCAGCTCCA